>WEKY01057068.1:0-43391 GCA_013390045.1 Picathartes gymnocephalus | reverse complement strand
TTTTTTTTTTTGTATTATACTATTGATCAAGTCAATTCCTGTGCCTTTTAGAGTTCAGATTTCATCAGGTTACTTTTCCTATTCCATAATTTTTATGTAGTGTAAAACCTTGAGGCAGCTGTGCCCAAGGTTTGGTATAAATTTTGCAGTCTACAAAAAATAACTACTCCACAGAATACCTGTGTTTTTCAGACTGTATCACCGAGGAATTAACAAAACCAAAGTGAAGTGTTTCCCCTGACCCTCTTTGATAAACACTTTCACCCTACTGGCTTTTAAAGCAGAATCAACTCTGCTAAGAAAAGCTTTTGGGAGAGCTCCTGTATTTTCCTATCATCTCCTGTATCTTTTCTTTCCTCCAGGAGGTTTATCCATGGACTTTATGCCCGGATGAGCATGGCGAGGGGTTGGAACAAGATGGTCTTTAAGGTCCCTTCCAACCCATATGACTCTGTGATTCCGTAATTCTAAATGTGTTTTGACACTCTTTTACCTAACAGGCTTGGATTATTCAGTGCAATTTTGAGATGGCTTTTCTTTTTTTTTTTTTTCAATATAGTAATATTATCCTTGATACATACCCCCATAGATGAAATTTTTGATCTCCAAAGTGCTAGACAAGTATTCATCAGCAAGTCCCAGAGCAGGTAAAAATCCTCCAGTGGTACTGAGAAGCTCTGTCCTTGCACACAGCTCACATCCCTGCGGCCTGTGGTGTGTTCCTCTGGGGCCTTATGCACACTTGGCTGCCTGCCCTGGTCTCACTGGGATTGTTGTTATCTGTGCTGGCAGTTTTCAGTGGTGGAACTGCACCCAAGCCACGAGAGATATGGTGTTTCTGCAGGAAAGAGCTGCCTCCTGCTCTTCCACCACCACAGCTCCCCACACTGTGATCTCAGGCTTCTCCACAAAACTGAGTTTGGGGTGAGGGGACACCAGGATAAAAAAGGAAAATAGAATACTTATTCACATATTAAATTTAAAAAAAAACCTATGACTATTCACCTTCAGGAATATTGAGAGCATCCTTTGCTTTTTTTCCTTATTGTCTCTGAAGGTTCAATAAAAGTGAATTTCCATTCACAAGTGAGGAACACGTCCCAGATTCTTCCACCACACCTTCACACTGCACAAGGCGTGTAGATCCACCATGTAGATGTTCAGTGGCTTTCAAGAGTGAGGTCTGCTGTGTATTTAGCAGCTTTTTCTTTAGAAACACAGTCTGGATAACAGGGAAATCAGCAGAGATTCCCATTAACTTCAGTGACCTTTGGGTCAGACTCAAAAATCACAAATGGGTTCCACAAAGCAATCTCAGCTCAGATTTGAGCTTTCCCTTTGTTTGATAAAGAGGGAAAGCACTGGCACCTGCCTGAATACAAAGTCCTCCCTGCTCAGTAACTCTTTTGTGGCATGTACAACACAGGAACTATTTTAACAGTGGACTTTTTCAGGCCTAAAGCTGAAAGTCCAGTGATGTCCTGCAGGAAGGAGAGAAGGTTCGTAGAGACCAAGTGTCCTCCTCTATGGATGACACAAAATTAAAAGTGGATGTGTGGCTTAAACAGAAAAAAAATACCTGCATGTGTCTTCAGGCCTGCTCTTTGCTGTTCATCTCTCTGTAAAAGTCTATTTAAGGTAGTTAATTCACTGTTTTCTTAAGCCACGGAGGAAAATTCACAGTTGTGGTCATTCTCTAGACTCTGGACACCTGAAACCCTTCCAAACAATCTCCAGGGGACTCGGAGAGGTGCTTGGGTCCTGTTTGTTACTGTGACGTAAGAGGAGCTGAAATTGTTGTGCACCTATTTGTCCAGGCACAGCAGAAAAACCTGTCAATCCCTATTGTTTTGAAATACCTGCCAATCTGGCTTTTATTAATGTTTTCTTTGTGCCTGCGTTAACGAAGAAAGGGTCTCCACCCTGGAGCACCACTCCTTCTCTGACCACAGAGCGCAGGCAACCGCAGCCTTTCGTGAGATAACTGGGTGCAGCTGCCAGCTCAGCCCCACTCTGGCAGAGGGAATGGGGGCTTCTGCACAGCTGAACGAGGTCCACACCTGTGCAGATGTGACCTCCCTAACAAAGGCATGGGAAGGGGGAGCTAAATCAATTTATTCAGAGATAAATTGGTGGTGTCCTCCTGCCCGTGTCGCAGTGAAGCCAAGGGACACCAAAATGAAGCACTTTTGAATCCCCAAACTGGCCACCTCCATTTGACAGCTCAACAACAGCTCCTTAAGCTCCTGCCTGGTTCCTTTCAGTGCAGAGAGCCAGGTCAGACCGTGCAACACCCAGACAGCAAGGTCAGGGCTCAGACTTGCCGTGGTCCTGCAGTCGCAGCTGGTGCATTTCCCTTGCCTGGAGAGCACCCAAACCTGCCCTCTCCACCCAGCCTTCTGGAGAAGAACCAAAGTCACCCCTCCTGGGACACAGCATGTTTCTGCAGCAAGTCCTGGGCACCAGCTGCAGGGACAGTTTTGTTGGAGGACTTAATGGACATCAGAAAGGGTCCCATGCCCTATGGGAGCCCTGTCAGGCTCCTGGGTGGAGTCCAGCTGTGCCTCCTGCTTCACCAGAAAGCCTGTGAAAATAATTGCTTATCCAAAGGATGGTGAGTAAAGCCTCTGTTTGATCCACCTCCACACTTTATTGATTGTCTACACACGGAAGAGATTATCCTGCCCTATAAAAACCACAGAGAGAAGGAAGCAATCAACAGAGGCAAATGAAGTGAGCAATTAGTCTGAAACCCTTCAGACCAGCTTTACTTTCAGGCAGGGTGATGGCGAGCAGCATGATGCTGACACAAGGATCTTCAGCAGTCACAAGGTAATCTGCAAATTTGTAATCTAACTCTGCTTTATATTTTAATTTCCATGGGGTATTTTCCTGATTTCTCTTTAAGCACAAGGGTGACACTGAGGTTTTCCTTAGGACATCTTACATGATGGGACAAAAAGATTTGGTGTCTTGTGGGGCTGGAGGACTCTCTAGTAAGAAATTTGATTTTCCATTCTCAGTAACACTCAGGCCAGCTCTCCTTGGGGAGAGGGAGAATTTCTCCAGGGGAAATTTCAGGTGACATCCTGGAGCAGATTCTGGGCTGACATTTCATTTTATTCACATGCACTCATGGACAAGAGGCAAAGCCTGGACAGTTTACTTAGCTACCACTTCTGGAGGCAGTAAGAGAAAAGGCTGTGTGCCCTGGGGCAAATTGGCCAGGATTAGATAAAAGTATCTGCTAGGTGTGTCAGACTGATGCCATCGCTGTTGTCCCCGCCAAAATTCCATCCTTGGAAGTGTTCAAGGCCAGGCTGGTTGGGGATTGGGGTAACCTGGTCTAGGGGAAAGTGTTCCACTAGGGGGTGGAACTGGATGGGCTTTAGGGTCCCTTCCAACACAAACCGTTCTGGGATTCTGTGATTCCATAAAGATTAGATGCCATGGATAAACATGCAAGTCAAACTCAAGACAGTGGAAGCTCATTGCCTTAACAGAAACATTCAAGTTTTTTGTGTTGGATTAACATCTGTCTTTTGGATCTCTCCCTTAACACGTGTTGCTTTAATCTCCAGTTGTAAAGATAATTTACATTAGAGATAGTGAAATACTCAGGCACCATAAGGAATCTGAACTGAATGTGCTGAGTTTGAACATTAAGCTGGGATCTGATTGTCTCTTTGCTTAATTTTTCAGGATGGCCCAGGCTGGTGGTGAAGATTTGTACAACACTGTGATTTTACAAGAAGAAGGTGTTTCACTCTCCTATTTGTTTCCATCAGCATTTTAAATCAGTATTGCAGTGTTTATTTGTGTGGTGACACTGCCGGGCATGTTACCAAGTCTGTCAGGTTATAGATACATGGTGTTGAGTGTGCTCAAGAGGAGTGGATGAATCAGCCATGGTAGACATGATTCTGTTGGGGTTTTAGGGTGGAAGGAATGGTGGAACTGAAAGGAGGGGTTGCAGCAGAAAAGAGTGGGAGTTTTGGAGGCAGGGATGTAAGCCAGTCTTCATTCCTCCAAGTCTGGAATTATATACAAGAGTAAAAAAGGGTGGAAACAGGTTGAAAAGGGTGGAAGTGGATTGAAAGTGCTGGCTAGAAAGGCAGTAAGATTCAGGATCCTGCTTTACTATTAATAGGTGGATAATATAGGGAATGACTGTGTGGTCTAACAGTGCAGGGCAGACTTTCCCACCCCAAGATCCACAGGGCTGCATTTCAGTTTCAACCCTGAAAAGCAGTTTTGTTTTTTTCTTTGATAAATAAAGACACGTGAGATATTTAACTCAGCTGTGAGATTTTTGAGGAGAAAATAATTCCAGGAACACCCTTCTAACACAGAGCTGGTCACCCCCACCCACCCATGGTTTGCAGCAGAAGGACTGTCAGCATTTTCAGCCTGTACCACCCTGCAATTTCACAAAAGACCAGGCCTTTCCTGAAGCAGCTTGTTGGCAAAACTCACCTGCGATTTCTGTCCTCTCTTCAAGGCTCACCACCCTCCACCTATGCCATTGTCATGGTGTCTCTCAGTGGAAGCCTCCTGCTGCTGGTTGCCATCAGCATGGCAATAAGTGTTCTCCGCAGGTGAGTGTCAGGGGAGAAGAAAGAAACCAGGCTTGCCATGGGAATGTGTGCAGGGATGAATCCCTGCTCGAGCCAAGAGTGATCAGGCAGCCCAGGGGAACGGCCTGCCAAGCCATGGTGGGGCTTCTTGGGGTCTTCCCAGGTTCCTCCATCAGCCTAGAGCTGGAGGAGATAACACAGACTGGAGAATCCATTGGGTAGCAGCAATTTAGGGCACTGACATTTGGTTTTGTTTTATATCTGGTCCAAATTATTCTCCTTGCCTCCAGATTTTCAGTATATCTATATCTATATCTATGTTTATATCTATATCTAATCTATATCTATATCTATCTGTATATACAGATATAGATACATATCTATTTGAATATATGGATATAGATATATATATAGAGAGAGATATATAGAGAGATATATAGAGATGTAGATCTAGATCTAGATATCTATATCTATATATCTAGATCTAGATCTAAATATAGATATGGATATAGATATAGATATAGATATAGATGTATTTAAATTTTACAGAGGAAAATTAAGACACCCAAGCCCCTGATTCCTCATTAATGCCAACATTTTCATTGTTTTCAGTGACCTGCACTCACAAAAAGAGGGACTTTCCTTGTGGTGTCTATTTCTATAAAGAAAGGGTAAATGATATATTTTGAGGAGCCTCTTCAAACAAAAAACTGGTTCGGTTTTAGTTTGAATGCATCTAGCCAAATGAAGGAGGGTGGTGAGGTCATAGGATGTGTTTTTTTAAAGGGCAGAAGATTAAGAGAAAGAGAAATATGTTGCCTCCATAATTAATTAAATCAGCTCTATCCCAGCTATCAGTTCTGTACTGCTATAAGTTACATTCTGTTATTAATTGACTTGGCTCCAAGATACCAACAGCTCCTCATGCTGATCAGACACTCAATTATTTGTTGTCTCTCAATTTCTGTTGTGCCAGGCGTTGCACATCAAATTATTCCTCCAAAGACCTCAGAACACCTGTGGTGGTGGAAAAAGTTACAGTGGCAAACTGCAGCCCTGACAAGATTTCGACGGTGGATTTGACTGGCCCGATGTGCATAAATTACGTTTCTTACAAGCAAAACGTGTGCCCAGCCAGAGTTTGCCACCTCTGAAGAGACAATTTCCAGTTCTGATGCTTCTCCTTTGCGCCAGAGCAATGACAGCCCACAGCTTCTTCCATTTGCAACTTTTCTTCTGGAGAGAAAAGGGGATAAAGGACTTCAGGGGATGTGTGCTAGTGGATGGATGGCCTGACATGTTGCACTTCATTTTCTCCACCAAAGTGCTTGACTGTGAATTCATACCACAAAAGTATTAGAAAACACAGGAAAATTGAGTTTTTTAATGGAAGTGGATAAAAAGCACAGATACATGTACCTTATCTCTGTGACGTGTTGTGTTAAAAATTTACTGCAGAGATTTACGTCTTTTTCACATTGTCTCTTTTCTATGGGGTGAGTCATGGGAAAATAATACAGGAGGGGGAATTCTGGTTATTTTTACAAAGATTTCCCAATCCCTCTGACTCACTGAGAATCCCAGACTTTATGCTGAGACCTATCCTTCTGCACATGGTTTCCTATTATCTGCATGACTCCAGCTTGCTAATGCTAACATTACTGCACAGGCTGCAGCCTCCAGAGCCACCAGACCTGTGATTTGTTTTTCACCCACCCACTTTTACAGCCTGGAGGAAAAGACCATCTATTAATTTTTAAACTGAGTGCAGTGACTTTCTGAGCATTGATGTCCTCTGGCGTGACACCAGCTTGCCTGCTCTCCTTCTCACTCAGGTGGTGGTTCCAGGGATCAGGCTGGGCTGGGATCTGGCTCCAAGAGGGATCAGTGTGATCCCAGGATCTGGACAGGCTCTGCCAGCTTCCTGCCCTTTGCTGGTTGCTGTTGAGAACCCCTAGGCTGCAGCCTGTGAGTTTCCTCCTTCTCCAGGCTTAGATGGGGCCACCGTCCCCTGGGGGAGGTGCTGATGGAAGGCCTGGCCCCACTGGGACAGCAAAACCCTTGTGTCACCTCCTCTACATGGCACCTATCAAAAGACAGACTTGGGGCAGGCACAGGAAGGTGAGGCTGCCCTGCACAGATCCACATTTCGTAGCCCTGAGGGAAAATCTGTGCCACAAAGGTGGTCAGACTTGGGTCACCACAGCAGCTCCTGGTGCTTGTCCCCAAAGGGGACAGTCTTTGAGTGATTTTTCTGTTAGCAGAGGTGGAAGCCAGACCTGATTCCAAAGCACATGCCAGCCACCCCTGGTCATTTGATGCTAGCTGTATTCCCACTCAAAATACTTCTACTGGCACCATTTTCCACAGTCCAATGGCAGCACACCCATGCAAGTCCATGGTGGCAAACACCGACTCTGTGCCTGTAGGAGTTTGTGCCTGGTGTCTCCCTCCCTCTTTCCACACCTGTATTTATTGAGCTGCTCCTGCCTGTGCTCTGCCGTAGCATCAGCCTCAGACACCCTTCTCTTTGCACTCCTTAATACCCCTGCTTTTTCTTCATGCTGCTCACTGCACAGAGACTAAATCCCCCACCTTTCAAAATTCATGGAGCTGTTTCCCCATCCTCTAAATCCCTCCCTAAGACCCTCTGCTGCCTCCATGCCTGAAAATCCTGCTCGTCTGTCAGCAGTGTGGCAAGGCTAAGCAGAGACTTGTAATTCCCTGAAAAAATCCATTTGTTTCCTTGCTGCCCCACTCCCCACATTGGCCTGCTTTTGATATCCACTGTCTTCCAGCTGAGCCATGGATTGGAAAATCCCTATGCCTGCCTCTGAAAAACATCTGCATGGCACTGAGCATGAGAGGATTTGGTTCTGGCTTGGTGTATTCCAGTGCAAATGCAACACAAACAGCGTCAATAATAATAGAAAAATGTCATGTCACATGGATGATCTTTAAGCTCCCTTCCAGCTCAAACCATTCCCTGTTTCTGTGACAATTCTGTACTCTAGGTGATAGCAAGATGAACAACAGCATGTGTGTGTGTCTGTATCTGTTTCTGTGTCTGTGAGAGAGAGAGAGAGAGAGAACCAGGCAACAAATGACATTTAAAGGCTGTTATGGTTACGGAGTCAAGTAACTTAGGAAAACAACATCGATAAATTTAGGTGTAAATCCAAAATTGTGTATTGTTTTTCATTTTGTTCCTCGGTCCCCAGGCAGTCCTTTTGTGTATGAAGCCCTATTAATGTCCTCTCAAATCTCAGGAAGGCTGTCAGGAAGTGTTTTTGAAGGGATGGCTGTTCACTTCTCAAATAAGCAAGGGCAGAGGTGACCCATGGGTCATGGATAAGGCAAGGACGTTTTCTGTACGTAGCTGCTGACAGGTAAGGACCAGACACACATTCTCCCAAAATTACAAAATCTTATTGCATTCCCAGCTTTGGTGTTTAAAAAAAAACCCCAACCCATCTGGACATTAAACCAGTCACTCAATTTGTGCTTACATCAGTCGGATGCACCATTAACCTTTATAGCTCTTCGACAGTGCTATAGGTGTGATGAGTAAGGGAAGGCTTTAGTCTTACTGAAATTTAGCCATTGGATTTATTTATAGCACCTGGCTGAGCCACAGAACCTAATTTTTTTCACTAACATGAAGTTTTTCAGTTAATGAAGTTATTAACGGTAGGAGTCGGTAAAAAAGTTGCCACCGACGAAATGCATTTCTTCACCTTCAGCTTGGGATTGTTGGGCCCAATTTCCAGACTTTTCTGTGTCCTCAAAATTTTGTTACTGATATGTGTATATCTGGGTATGTACAATGTCTGAAGAAGGAAATGGTTAAAGCTAGTTCAGAAAATAAAGTCAGAAGATGGTGGTGGCAAGTGAGGTGAAGGGTATAGGGGCTGAAGTCATTACAGGTCTTCCTTTGTCCTGGTATTTTCTCATCAGGATTAAACTCAGTTAACCCTGAAAACTCCCAAGCAACAAGCTTGATTCTCATTAAGTGTAGGGGACAGTGAGACCCAGGGAGATGTGCTCTGTCTGAAAGTATTGAACGACAAACTGAGAGTGAAAAACACCAGTGCCTTCACAATACTTCACCAGCATGAAGTTTAATCCTTTGACATCTGTAAGGTGGTTTAAAATTCTCCTTTATGGTGATTGACTGCACCCTGCAGATGACACCACAGGAATTTACTGTACTGAAACACAACACCTTAATGAAGCAAAAAAAACAAAAGCCCCTTTCCTTCTAATGCAAGCAACTTTATCTGGTTTTCCCTTCAACCATGTCAGGTGATTCAGAGATAAGACTCATGTGGTTGCTAAGTTGCCATGAAGGATTTCACTAAGGGGAAAATCATGTCAATTTTATGTCAGCTTGATGGCAGCTGCTCTTTGGAAATACATCTTAATTATGGGTAAAAATACTAAGCCATAACTTGTATACTTAGTTCAAAAACCTTGGGGTTTTTTTCAGGGCCGTAACTCCAAGCATTAGCTCCTCACTGAGATTAGCATTTATTTATAGGTTGGATACTGTAAGGAGGTAGCCCAGGAAATGCTACTTGATAATGGTGGTTAATAGACATCTATGTTAGTGACCCCCGTATTCATATGCATTTAATTATGGAATCACTGCCATAATGCCCTAAGTTACATCTGAGGACAAAAGACAGCTCTGTTTGTGAGGCCATCATATGCCACCACTCAGAACTTCTTAAAAATTAGTAGTGACCTTCAGGATGAAATTTTTCAGCCCAATATGGACTTTCTCTGCTTGTATGGAGCTTGGTAAATTCAAGATAAGCCTCTTTTTTTGGTTAGTTACAGATGGAAAAAGATTATTTGAATCATAAACACCACCCCCCCTCCCCACGGAAATTTTGGGGACCCCTGGGAATCTAGAAGTGGCTCCATTTTAAAATGTTAAAATGAATTTTTTTAGGATGTTTGCGGTTATACCAGATTTAAAAATCTAGAGGAGAAATAAAGAACTCCTGAGCCTGCAGGCGTGTTCACATGTGCCACTACACTCGAGTGTTCCCACTAACTGCTGACTTATGAAGATAATCATACACATAAGAGTTTTCAGAACCAAAGCCAGCATTTGGCAAAAAAAGTGAGTTGTCATGTAAGTAAACACCTTAGTATAGGCTTCAAAAATATTGAGCTTACTGGAACTGCAATAGATGTTTTAGTCACTACCCTGAATAGGGACTATATTCCTTTTTGAGGCTGAAATGACAAACACTTTTGACCAGATGAACATGCTTGATTCTCTATGTCCCTTGTACAATAGCAGCGATTTTGGGAGTAAATTATTAAGAAAATATGCTGTGGTTCTGATGGTGGGGTGCTTTATCTTTCTTCTAGTATTAAAACATAATGTTATTTAATAGTAATTAAGATACACAATATTGTGACACTGAGTGTACATAAGTGGGTGTTTTGGAAAGGAAAGATGAACACAAGGAGAGGCTGAGGTGTGGGTTTCTTCACAGCTGATTCATGTGGTGTCTGAGCATCTATTGATCATATACTCTTGACAATTAATTAATTGAAGTATCAGATCATCAGTTGCTGGTGAGGGAATCTTCACACAGAGCATGGAGACACAATATTGACACATGGTGAATAATTTCTCCGGATTGTGTCAGAAGTCTGTGGCAGGGCAGGGAATCGAGATGGGTTCTCTCCACACTGAGCACAAAGTTATCATCTCCATCAGAGCAGCCGGGTCTAATAACCATCACCACGCAGTGATTATGCAAATCATTGTGCCCTGATTGAGTAATAAAAGCTACCAACCATCCCGAGTTAAGGGGCTTGCCTAGTGTGTGATTACTGGGATATAAAATCAGGGGGATTATGCAAATCACCCCCTTCAGCCAATCGGATTGAAAGAGGCAAAGGGAAAAAATGTCTATTTTGTGCATCAATAACTACACCGGGATAACCGTGTAACTACAATACAGGGATAACTGTATAACTACAGTAACTATAACAGGGATACAGCATCCCTGAGCTCCAGTTGTTATTATTTTGTTATTTGACTGCAGAACTGCCCAGAAGTCCTGATCAATCCAGTATAAAAGGTAATTGTTTTCTTTTGGATTCTGCTTTGTATTCTGCGGCATTACGTTTGGACAAGTTGGGATCTGGCCTGACTTCCTGCTAGAAACTTCAGTCAGGATAGAAGGAAAACCAGTGTATCGAGAAATCACACGGAAAAAAACCCCCGCTGTCGATAAGACTGAATATAAGTATAAACTCATGTATTTTTGCATATGCAGTGTTTATGTTTTTTTATTAATTCCGCTAGTATTGGGCTGCTGATGAGGGATGGCCACGGGGGCTGCCCCACGCCGGGCGATGTCTCCCTGCCAGCTCCCACCACCGGGAGACGCCACGTTACCACGGTACCGACGGAGGAGGATGAGGATGAGCCTTACTCCCGCTCCGAATCCAAAGGCCACTTGCCACACGGCGAGCGGAGCTTCCGAGGTCACAGCCTACGCTGTGAGGTCCATGGGGTTCCGAGAGATCCACGGACCTGAGAAATCCACGGGGCTCCGAGCGACCCGCGGACCTGAGAGAACCACGGGGCTCCGAAGGACCCGTGGACCCGAGGGATCCACGGATCCGATGGACCCAAGGGGCTCCTAGGAACCCATGGGGATCCGAGGGATCCATGGACCCGAGGGATCCACAGGGCTCCAAGGGCTCCATGGACACGAGGGATCCATGGACCCAGTGAACCCAAGAGGCTCTGACGGATCAATGGACCCAAGGGATCCAAAGGTCTCTGAACGACCAACGGACCCGATGGATCCACGGGGTTCCAAGGCGTCCACGGACAGAAGGGATTCACGGTTCCGACGGACCCAAGGGGCTCTGAGGGAACCACGGTGCTCCGAGGGATCCATGAACCCGAGGGATCCACGGACCCGATGGACCCAAGGAGCTCCGAGGGACCCACGGGGTTCTGAGGGATCCACGGACTCGATGGCTCCATTGGGCTCCAAAGGATCCATGGGCGCGAGGGATCCACGGACCCAATGGACCCAAGCGGCTCCATGGGACCCGCGGGGTTCCGAGGGATCCACGGAGTCGAGGGATCCACAGGCATCCAAGTGACCCATTGAGCAGAGGGATCCATAGATCCAACGGACCCAGGAGGCTCCAGGGAATCCCAGGGGCACCGGGGGATCCACGGGGCTCTGCGAGAGGCACGGGCTCGAGAGATCCACAGGGTTCCGCCGGACCCGAGGGGCTCCGAGGGATACGGGATCCCGAGGGATCCGCGGGCGAACCCGGAGTCGGACGCCGCTGCCGGGAGCCGGAGGCCACGCCCCCTGGGGCACCGCCCCCTCCAGGCCCCGCCCCGCAGGGCGGGCACAGCTCGCTGGAGGCCGCACCCACACAAAACCGCGCCCCGTTAAGCCTGGCGTCATTGACCACGCCCCCAACGAGCCCCGCCCCCTATGTGGGCCCCGGTAGCGCCGGGAGGACACGCCCCACAAGCCCCGCCCCAGCCACGGGGAGACCACGCCCCTCCGGCTCCGCCCCCTCCCGACCCGTGAGGGGAGGCCGCGCCCCCGGCCCCGCCACGTCTCTCTCGGGCGCCGCTCCCGACCCTGGTCCCAGTGCTGCTCCCGGTCCCGCCCCGCTCCGCCCCGCCGGGCCATGGCGTTCACGCTCTACTCGCTGCTCCAGGCCTCGCTGCTCATCGTTAATGCCGTGGCCGTGCTGCACGAGGAGCGCTTCCTCCGCCACGGTGAGCCGGGAGGGCCGCCCGGGCCTTGCGGCGGGGGAACGAGGTGGCCGCGGCTGCCGCCGCCGCCGCTCCCTGCCGGTGGGAGCATCAGCTCGCGGGGGAGGGGTTTGGGATTCGGGGTGGGTTTGGGCTTTGGGGATGAATTCCCGGCCGCTTCCGTCGTACCTTTGTCTCCCTCTTTTTTTCCCCCCCCCCTCCCCATAATGGTCCTTTTCTCCTGCCCATTTTTAACTGTTTCACTGCCCCTCGTGCCGCGCGTCGAAGTGTTTGGTGTCGTGCAAAGGTTTCCTTTCTCTTGTCGTGCCTGGTTCTTGATGAGATGGCGTCTCTCGGTCCGTGGGATTCCCAGGATTGGGCATCCTTGCCCTTCAGAAGATGCCAAAGCCTTGCAAAACGGAGAAAATCCACCGACAGAGATCTGCAAAGCCGTGGAAAAAAACCGGCCAGTGATCCACGGCTGGCTAGTTCACTGGTGTGGAGAATCCTGACTTCTCCACGTCAGGCTGAGCTAGGATTTTTGGCAGGAGTGCAGAGGGGGATCCCTTCCAGTTGGATTTGCTTCAAAGGATCTGTTTAGTTTGGGTTTGGGGTTTTCTTTTGCGTTCCTGACGAGCAGCTGGAATTAAAAAAGGCAGATGTGGGGACTAGTGGGGTGGGTGAAGCCACTTGCCAGCCTCGGGAATAGCTCCAGGCTCATCCCTGCGGGAAGCCGCAGCTGGCAAGGCTCGCCCACCACCTCAGCTTGGTGCCAGCTGAGCCAGAGAGACCCCGGGGGGGAACAAAAGTCACTGAAAAGTGGTCTCTGGAGAGAGAAATGCACAGGTTGGGCTGTGGTGCTTGGGGCATTGAGAGCTGCTCCTTGCTCTGCTCATCCCCTAAGTGGTCAGGGCTGTGACCAGCAGCTCTTAGAAATCCCTGGACACATCCCTAGTCTCATCACATTGTGTCCAGGCATTGTAAAACTTCAGGACTTCTGTTACACTGAAGTAAAAGTTCCCAATATTTTTTCCTCAGAAGTTCTAATGTTTTTTTTTTTTTCAGCAGTTGCAAAAACCATCACCCCAATTTTGGAATTTGTGCTGGCCGTTCTTCTGTCGTGTGGTCCCTTTCTCAGTGCTGAAACATCATCACTTCATACCTGGCGATTATTTGCTGTTTTATTTTCAGGACTATGAACAGGTTGCAGTTGGTTTAGGGTTCATTTTGACAGCTATTTTTTTTTAAGCCCATATGAACTCACATGTTACTCTGGGCACACAGGGGACAGCGGTATGTTAGAAAGGTGAGGGTTTCCTTTACAGAAACGTGGATTTCTCATCACGTAGCATGAGGTTTAACAGCTTTCAGCCTATTGTATTAAAATATGCTCGTGAAAGAAGGCTAATTGGGCTGTCTGTCTGTGTTAGTATAAACTACATTCAGGATAGATTGCTCGTTAATATTGCAGCGTTCATTGTGCGGTTTTGGGGTTTTTTTCCTAACGTGTGTGCCTCTTTTTATGTGACACAGTTGGCTGGGGAAGTGATCAAGGGATTGGAGGATTTGGAGAGGAACCAGGAATTAAAGCACAGCTGACAAACCTCATTCGATCAATACGAACCGTTATGAGAGGTAAGAGCACTGTATTTTCTATTATTATCATTATTATTGTTATTATTATTACAATGTGTAATGTCTTGTTTCTGCACTAATTTATCCTTCCTCTGGGCCTGGACTCTCCGAAAGAGGGTGCAGGCCTCACCTAAAGTGCCCTAATTTTGGTAAAAGTGTAAAAACATTCCCTGACTCTGGCTTGTGTTTCTCCTGCTGAGCTTTTGCGTTCCCTTAGAGTTCAGCAGCTGGGAGGAAACCTGGTGATCAACCAAAGTGTGCAATTAGCATCACCTTGTCTAAATCCAATTTTATGGCAAGTACCTGGTGAGGGAAATGTAAGTCCGGGGTGTCTGAAAGGCAAGCCAGGCTTATGTGCCTCAAAAGATGGGGAGAAAAATATACTTAATTTGTAAGTTCCTCATAGTTCTTCATTATGAAAGACACCAAAAATTCATTTGGTAGATGATGATAGAGAGGGAGTAACAATTCTTAACCTGTCTTGCCTACCACTGAGTGAAACCCAAAACATTTATTCTAAAGCCACGGACAGAAACTGACTTTTAGATGGTTTAGTTTCACGTGAAGAAAGAGGTATTTTTGTTAAAGTTAAAACAGAACTAAAGGCTCTGGGTTAAAGTTAAAAAAGGCTGTGGAAAAATATTTCTGCTGTTGCTTTCTACTAATGTCTAGTATCCTAGGATGTGAGCCTGGCTCCTTCCACTGGTCCCAACTTTACAGAGGAAAATCAAGCGTATTTCTAAAATTTTGACTGGTTCTGCTCCTTCTCCCAAGATTATGTCAAGCTCTGTCATTTTGTGATGTGGAAAGGAAAATTTTCACTATTTATTTCTCTTTTTTTTCCCCCTCTGCAGTGCCATTAATAGCCCTGAACTCCATCACAATCATTCTCCTCCTGTTGTTTGGTTGAAGACACCTGGTATAAAAATTCTTTGGACATCCAAAGAAGTCAGTTGCTGCCCACCACTGCTCTGAGTTCCCTGGGATCCAGCACGGTCTAGCTGTCAATCTGACATTCAACTTAAAATAATAAAAGACACTGTTCCTATTTATCCCATTTCCTAATGTTCCCTTGCAGTTTCATTAAGCAGGATCACGGGATCAATGCAACAACGCTGCAAGCACACTGGACTGTGACCAGTTCTGTTGCTGCCTGTTCATAGTGTTGATTAATTATTAGAGTAAATGTCATAGGATGTTGCAGTGACTGGCAATGGGATGCAGCTTTTAAATGTCTCGTTACTCAGGGATGAATTTCCTTCAGTACGCTCTCAAATTTGTTTTTAAATTGAGGAAAACAACAATGTGTCTCTTTTCATTTCACTTACTACTACGGAACTGTTTAAGGGAATATGAATTAGGCTCTGAAAACGTGTTATAAAGAATACTTGTTATAAAGGATTGAAGTCCAGCTGTGATATTGAGGGAGATAAAACCTCAAGCTGGGTAAAGTCCTGATTCAGGTTAACATTGAAAGCTGAATTTTCCTGCTTTGATTGGGGATTCTTGTCTTCAAATCAGTATTTCATACTGATGGTAAGGTCAGTTGAAAATGGGTGCAATTGCAGTGCAAAATTAACAAATAAAATTTAAAAAAAAATTCAGAAAAAAAGCTGTACCTAAAGCTGGGCAACTCTGTGTTAACTTTGGGGATATTAGTGATTAGCATTTGTTACTCTTCTGTCAAGGATTGTTATTATACTTTTTAAAATATGTATTAAACTTCTGCGTGGTGATTACTGTGGTCGAAGTGGGGAACCATTTATATTCTGAACTTCCTGGGAAACGTGGGAGGGGAATACCACGGAAGGTGAATACCGTGCTCTTTTCAAATGCATTTCTTTGTGAAAAACCCACGAATTTGCAGCCTCTTCTGTTAGTGCTCCTTCCCGCGCCCTCCACCATCATCATTTGTTCAATTGACAGCTTTGAAAGTGAAACTGTCTGTGTGACTGCAGTTCTGTCGCAGAGAATGCTTCTAATTGCTTCCATGTCTCAATTAACACTGCTGAGTTAGGTCTGAATTGGAAAAGGTGATTCTCATGTATCTTTTCAGAAAAGTTAGAATTTTGTCCGTTCCTCTGCTAAAGTGTTTTACCTTAATTTTAAAGAGGGGAGGCCAAGGGAAACCCGGCAGTTTCATTATTTTAAAGCAGCTTAGTTGATCACCTCTTCTGATGTCTTGATGACTAAAGCATACACTGTTGTATATGAAGAAGAATCTGTAAAACATGCAAATGCATTTAATGATCTTTAATCACAGTTTTTCACAGAGTAAAGTATATCCAGGAGGAATTTCGTGTTGTTTCCTTTTTTCTTAGTGATTTTTGTAATAAATCCTGAATTTCCAAGTTAAGCATTCTCTCCTAACTCTCTCTCTCTGTATACAGTGGGGATATCTCAAAACTGTGCTTTATCCTGTTCCAGATACCAGAGTTACTGCTCTTACATGAAATATGTTTTTTTTTTTCTCATCCCCATGGCACTTCCAAGTATCATGTGTCTGCGGTGGAACTGAATTTTGGTATCATTTCTCTGCTGTGGGGCTGTGTTTTGATTTATGTAGCAAACCCAATGAGAGGTGGTGACACTGAGGCAGAATAGGATCTTTAAATTTTAGAATGTGGATCTGTTAGAATTAATTTCTTTATGATGACCTCTGTGTCAGTCAGAGGTGATGAGGGTACAGCCTGGCTGAGTTGTTTTTACAGATCTGTCTTTCATGGAAACCGGGCAGTGTCTGTGTGGAACATTTTGTATTCCTACGAATTTTTTTGGGAAAGAAAAGCAGCTGTTGAAGTTTCCATGGCTGTGGCACTGGGAGTGCGCGCCGAACAATTTGAAGCACAGTGTGTCTGTAATTCCATTTTTGCATCAGCTGACTGTCAGATTCGTTCTTACTGAAATAAAAGCCTGTACTAAAGATTGCAAGCAGCAGCTTTAAAATAAAACCGGTGAAAAGTGACTTTCTCCTTCTTGCTGTGCTTTCAGAGGGGCTGCAGGCTCAGCGTGGCTCACAGCACATGGGAAGATCACCTCCAAATCACTTGGGCATGTGCACAGGGAGAAGGAGCAGCGGGTTTGAGCAGCGGCAGTCCCATGTTCGAGGCAAAACTGGGACGAGTTTCACCTGACAGATGAAAAATAGCGATTCAAAGTGGGGCAGCAGCCGAGGATCAGGTCTGCAGGTAACGAGCAGGGAGAGGGGAGTGCAGGGGCAGCCAGGAATAACCTCACTGCTGCTGTCCCCTTGCATGGCTTCCAGCAGTGCTGGAACAGCTCTGCAGCTGAAACTGCAAAAAACAAGGAATATGCAAAATAAAGTTATTACTTATATAGATATGTTAGTAATGGTTTATAAAATTATATATAAAATTCATATTTTTATAGATTAAAATTCATATTAAAATGTATATAAACACATATAAATGTAGAATTATAGTTATAAAAATGTATTTGTATATTCATATATATATAAGTGGATTGGTCACTATGGCTATATTATGGATGTAATTTAATATATTTAATTTTAGATCCATAATGGGAACAATTTCTTCCCAGTATCCTATTTATTTATTTACTTATTTATTTATAGATATCTGGTAGTTATTATGGGTATAATATATCCATATATAGATACGATATTTTGTATATAACGTTTATATATGTTACATATAAATATATAAAAAATCATAATATCGGCATATGGATACATTATTATATATAATATCCATACAGGATATAATATACTCATAATATACAGATTATTGATATATTCATGATAGTTAGTTTATGGATATCCATAATGTATGGCTGTGGATATAAACATGTCTATATAGGATATAAGGGATAGAATTAATATTATTTATGATCATATCCACATAGGACATGATTATAAATTGTGTATATAGGATAAAGATGCTGTAAGAGGTACAACAATAAGGATATAATGAATAGAACGGGTGTAATTTATACAATTGATAATCATACCCATGTTGCGATGCGCCCCGTGCTTTCAGGGCCCCGCGGGCTGCCCCCCGCGCTGCCTGTCGTGACTGCGGGACGCCACCGGCGCCAGGCCCGCTGAGGGCTGCGGTCGGTATCTATTTGTGACAAAAATCGTTACATTCTGTTCTTTACTTGCCGTGCTGGCGGCGGGCGGGGCTGGGCGGGCGCGGGTCCGTCAGGACCCGGCGGGCGGCGGGACCAGGTCAGTGCCGCGGGGAGCCGCGCTGGCCGCTCCCCCCTCTCCTCCGCGTGGGCGCGTCCGCCGCCTTGGCGCGCGAACGGGCGGGGGGAACCATCCGCGTCACGAAAAGGGGAGCTCGCTGCGCTCGGGACTCCCCCGGTAGGGAATGGGCCGGCCCGTGTGCCCGTCGTGAGCTGGCGGGAAGGGGCGGTACCATCGCCGCTGGGCGGGGGTTTTGTGGGACGGGAGGGCACGGCGATGATACACTTGCGCCATCTGCATCCTTCCAGCGAGGGACATATATAACCATATATATTTTTATAGAATATATCCCTCTTTCCCTTAGGTTGTGTCTTGTTGTGTTCCTCGTGTCCTTGTCCCAGAGACCGGGGCTTGGGGGGTCCCTTTGTCCTGACAAGGTGAGTTTTCTTTGGGGTGTGATTATAAAAACCGAGGTTCTGAAGGGCTTTTAGGACTTCCTTGGCATTCGGTGAGCTTTATCCTTAAAATTATGCTGTGCTGGAAACTGGCTCTGCAGATAAATTCCGTATTTCCCAGATAAATACACTGTGAACAGGAGAACCGATGGAAATGCAGGGTAAAAATAAAATAACAGTAACAGTAGTAATAATAATAATAATTTCAATTTCCGTTGGAATTGAGGAAGCTCCTTTAGGAGTTCTGTTTTCAGCTCTGTGTCATTAACATTTAACTTTGGCTTTTGTATCAACAGATATATGGTAAAAGAAGCTTTTTTATTTATTTTCATATTGCAGAGAGCCAGCAGGAATAACGTTAGTGGAATATCAAAGTTTCCTGTTTTGTGTGTGTGCGTGTATACCTGAGACACCAGGCTCACATGAGCATTTATAAAACTGCAAAGATAAAACTGAAATTTATTAGGTCAGGTTCCAATCATGGTGTTGACTGCTGTGTACGCTTTTTAAATATACAAAGATGCTACATGTTGTCTGTAACCAAACCAGCTGAAGACAAAATTGTGGTCACTTGTAGGGCTGGCAGATCCCAAAGTGGTTTGGGTGGGAAGGGACCTTAAAGCCCATCCATTCCAACCCCCTGCTATGGGCAGGGACACCTTCCACTGTCCCAAGTTCCTCTGAGCCCTGTCCAGCCTGGCCTTGGACACTTCCAGGGATTCAGGGGCAGCCACAGGTTCTCTGGGTACCCTGTTGCAGGGCCTCCCCACCCTCACAGACAGGAATTCCTTCCCAGTATCCCATCTAACCCTGCCCTCTGGCACTGGGAAGCCGTTGCCTGTGTCCTGTCCCTCCTTCGCTTGGAAATCGTCTCTCTCCACCTTTCCTGTCAGCTCCCTCAGGTACTGGAAAGCCACAGTCAGGTCACCCCAAAGCTTCTCTTCTCCAATCCCATCTCTCTCAGCCTTTTCAGATGGTTGTTGTCTAATGAACAGGAGAAAATCTTCCTGTATTGGACATTTTATGAGAAACAGCTGCTCAGATTTGCTTGTGGAGCAGCACTTGCAGCACACATGACGGGAAGTGTTTGTTTCTGGAGACAGATCTTTAGCCAGGTGACTCAAACATTACCTCTCTGTTCTTTCCCTGGTGTCTTTACCCTTCAAATGCTGGCTTTTATTTTGGGCAGAATCCGTGGACACAGAAAAAGTGCCTGGCTGTCCCTTTTGAGGAGCAGGGACTGACCCTTCGAGGTGCTGGATATGCATGAGCCTTGAGAGAGCTTCCAGGCTAAAAATGTGCAAATTCCTCACTGTCACCACCGAGCAGCCTCAGAGTGGCTGTGGTGTGGGCTGCATCACCCTCGGTCTCGCTCACAAAAATAAAATCAACAATATCCACTTTGGCAGAGCATTTTGAGCTTTTCAGCCAGAGCACTGTGTCTTTATTTTCACTGTTGGTGTTGGTGGGATTTGCTGAAATATTTTTGCTGAGGCCTTGAGCCAGCAATCCCAGACTTGAACCCTTCAGTGTTGTTCAGTGAATTTTATTTTATTCTGTTTTGATGCCCTTAAAGAACAAACAGCACCTGATTTCCACAGGCAGATTCTTTGGGGAAAAGACACCACCCCATCAATTATGCGGATTTTTTTTAAATCCTGCCTTTTACCCCCCAATCCAGAGGGGCCCGTTTCATGCTGTGAGCAGTGTTGTGAGTAGTACCAGTCATGGCAGCAGCGAGGTGCTTGTGGAGCCCCTGGGTGCTGTCCCTGTTGTGTCTCAGCACTCGGAGGTCCCCTTTGCGTGTCCCAGGGCGCGATGTCGGCGCGGCGCGCGCTGAAGGCCGTGCTGGTGGATCTCAATGGCACCCTCCACGTCGAGGACTCGGCTGTTCCAGGCGCCCAGGAGGCCCTCAAAAGGCAAGTTTTCCCCTCTTTTTTTAGGTTTCCTCTGGGAGGTTGTGTCAGTGCTGTTTGCACAAAGGGGTGGGTGAGTGGAGCAAACACGCGGCCAAATCCTTTATGCCGTGTTAATGCCAGGAGAGCTCAGCAAAGGGTGGAGGCATTGGTGTCATCTGGGCCCCTGCTGCTTTCCTCAGTGCCTCTTTCTGTGTTTTCTAAGGCTTTCCTAGACATAAACCCCCCAATTTCAAGATATCTCCACTGATTCATGTGTGACAGCCATAGCTGAATTTGAGTTCGGATGAATTACCCCAAAATCAGTTCAGCTGAGCTGTTCCTCGGGGCTTTACAACTACAGGAACCTGATCATCTGTCATAGCGTTTAGATCTGTGCTGAGGTAAACTGAGATAGCAGAAAACCTTGGTCTAGGGAGAAAGGCAACCTCTGCAGAGTTCTCATTTCATTCAGGCAAGGCTTTTCTCTGTTATTACTGTTTTTAAAGTTTCTTTCTTCTAGGTAGACAACCTAATTTTTTTTCTTTTGTAGGAGTTTGAAAACGTTAATAAACAGGACTCTTAACTCTTTCTCTTGTGGTGAAAGGGTGCCTAAAGGGACCAATGGACAACAAAATGATTTATTCCAACCAAGTTGGTGGTGAAATAGGACACAGAATCCCAGGGATATTTGTGATGTTTTCCTGGAGAAGATGTCTTGCAATGGACAAGGAAAAATCCCAAAGTGATAGAAGATATTGTGGTGAATGAAGGAGGGCATCTTAAGAATCTGGGGCACTAAAGATTAATGGATGTAGGAGCAGAACTGAACTCTACTGGAGCTGTATGGGCTGCTAAGGGTTTTATACAGCTGGGCTGTTGCTCAGACAAAAAGTTTGCAGAGGGACTAGGAAGCTGCATTTCCCACAGGTAATGCTGTGGAAGTAATTATGTCCTAAAGATGTAAAATTGCAAGGAAGTAACAATTGCTAAAACACTGGGTACTCATTTATTGCCCTTTCACTCACTGCTCCTTTTTTCCTGCTGCAGGGAGAATTTATGCCAGGTGAGGGTTGATGTTCTCGAAAATCCATGTAGTATATATGTGCTGTAATAGGTATGGAGAACAGGTGTCAGAGAACAGCCAGTTCTTTTTGCTCAGTGGTTTGAAAAAAAAAAAAATCACTATCCCATTCTCTTTTTCTGCCAGTCCATGTCCCTGTCCTTCCCAAAGAGAAGCTGGAAGGAGCTTGCTTAGGGAACAAATTGAGAGATGCCTGTTTTAGGGTTACTACATTGATAGTTCCCTACTGAGGTCCAGAGGGAAAAATCATATTAATTTTTATTTTATTATCAACCAGGGGACTTTTTTACCAGCTCATACCTGCAAAGGGTCAGTGTAAAACAAGGGATAAACAGGAGAAGGAAGTGGCAGGTGCAGGCAAGTCTCCAACTTTATTCTGATGTTCTCCACACAGTCCTGATGCCTGTGTTTGTTCCTATAGCAACAGAGAAAGTGATGGTGGGGGAATCATTAAAGGGAATGCAGTTGAAAGTGTCACTTAAAATTATTTGATTGTTTGGTAGCATTTACTGTCAGTGCAGGGCAATAACGTAGTTTTATGTGATACTGGTGTTCCTCAGGAAAGGGGGAAATGGCTGCAGAAGCTGACATAAAAGCACCACCAAGGTAACACAGACTCCTGGAGCATCCTGAATGAGCCACAGCTGCTGGGAAATTCACCCAGCAGTGGAGTTCAATATATTAATTCAGCAACAAGCTTCTTTTGTTTGCTTATTTTGATCAAGAAGCAGGACTGGCTTACTTACTGTGTAGTTTGAATAAAAAGGCTTTTCAAGTTATCATAGATGTGCTGGCTTCTACTGTGAAGAGGGAGCTGGAATCACTGTTTTCCCCAGGAATTTTTGGGGGAGAGGAGGGAAGGATGACTCCTCTTGGTGTGGCAGGTGTAATTCTTGCGGCCTGTTCCACATCACACAAGTTTTTGCGTGGCACCAGTCTCCTGTGTGCTCTTTTCATCTGCAGCCTTTAGGCCTGTTTTTAGCCGCATGGAGAAGCACAGATGTGAGAACAGGAGGAGCCTGTGTCCAGTGTCCCCCTGTGTCCCCCCCCAGGCTGCGCAGTGCCCCGGTGACCGTCCGGTTTGTGACCAACACCACCAAGGAGAGCAAGAGGGACCTGCTGGAGAGGCTGACGGGGCTGGGGTTTGACATCGCGGAACACGAGATCTTCACCTCCCTGACAGCAGCCAGGAACCTCCTGGAGCAGCAGCAGGTGCGGCCCCTGCTCCTGGTGGATGATAAGGCCCTGCCTGATTTCAAAGGTGAGGTGCTCGGGAGACAACTAATTAATGAGCAATAGTTAATGGACAGCTAAGGAAGCACTGTGCTCTCGGTCATAGACAGACCACCAGCTGTGGTGGAGCCTGAAATGTGGAATTTTGCAGGGTCATAAAGGTCTTTTCTTCATTTTAAATCAAACATCAAACAGGTTGAAGTTATGTCTTCTTGAGGAGTAGTGGAAATGGCAGTCAAGGCCTTCAAATAGTCAGGAATTCAGGTAAAGCTCAATACTTTCCATTAATTTCCAGTGTAAAAAATAAAGTAATAGTTATCACCAGGTCATTGGAGCTTTATTGAAGCTACCAGTGCTGATCTTTTTTTTATAGCAAAGATGTGTCAATTTGTGCAGTACCTGACTTCAACAGAGGTTTCAGTCATAAAGAGCTGAAAAACCAGTGTGTAGGCACACACAGCAGTCTGTTTCTCTCTTAATAGATTATTAAATGCAAATCTCCAGGCAATTACTGCTTATCTTATATTGAACATATAGGTTGCACCCCACGTACTTGGATACCTTCACTGGTGACAGAAGGTTCATTGCCCTGACCTCTCTAAATTGTCATCCCTGAAAACCTGGTTAAAACCTGCTTTCCTTTCAAATCCTCCCATTTCCCTCCCTCAGCAGTAAGGGGAAGGGAAGATGGTGTGTTCTCACTTGGACATCAAGAGTAGCAAAGATACCCATGCTTTTAATATACTCAGAGTTGAAATCTATATATTGTATACTCAAAACTTTTTATTTAAAGTCATGGCAGCAGAAGTAGGGATGGCTTGCCACTGGTCCCTGCCCCTTGACTTACAAACTGAAATATTCTGGCTGCATAATTTAAGTAGGTTCTAATCTTGCCAGGATCTAGGAATTTCCTGTTAAATTTTGGTGCCATAGTCTGGTCAGAATTCTTCAGAGAGGCCAATGTTCAGGAGAAAAGCCTCTGTGAGAGCAGTGAAACCTGGTGATCTGTTCTACATAACATCATATCCAGAGAGATGTGCACCCAGCAATATTCTGTATTTGTGCTCCCAGGAAGGCTTTCCTGAGTGAAAAAAAAAGCAGAGGCAGCAGCTCTTTCACTGACAGCATTTAAATCAGCTCAGTTTCCGTGGTTTTGGGATCTTTCCATCAGTTTTCCAGGAGCTGATGCTAATTTTGTAAGAGATGGCACAGACAGAGGTATCCTGGAGGCACTTGGTGCATTAATTGTATTGTTTGGGTCTAGAGTGAGTTGTTTTGGTTTGTTTTTGCTACAAAGGCCTTGGCTCACATCTCCTCAGTGCTGCTCTTGGAACATTTAAGTACAGAGTGCTTTAAATTCCTGTTAATGGCTGCTATTGAGCTGTTCTTGGCTAATCTCTCTATTGAAGTTGGTCACAGATGGGTGAATGGAATCCTTTCCTTGTTAAAGGACTCAGATGCTTCGGGGTGGTGTCACAAATCCACCGTGGCATCTTTGAGTGGATGTTTTGCTGGCTGAGCCAGGTGAGGGACATGCAGCAGGAGGCCTCAGCCAACAGAGCCAGCCAGGAGCTCTGGCTGAGCTGGTAAAGGTGCAGAGGGTGTGCTTGCAGGTGGAATAAAATCCCCAGTGAGTGCAGGATGCTGCTGATAACATCCCATCAGTAAAACCTTCCTGCTGGTGCTACTCTGCTTCCACTGCTGGTTCTGTCCAGGGGTGGGACTGCAGTGGAGCTGTTCCCAAGGGCTCGGATCCACGTTGAAAAAAGGCCTTCCAGAAAAGTCCAAATTAATCTAGGGTAACAATTTCTGGGCCATGCTGCAGTACCATCTCTATTGTCAGAATCAGACTGATGTGTGGAACGACAGTGAGTGGAGTTTCTGTGACTAGAGGGAATAGAAAAACTGGATGGTATTCACTTGAGTTCCTGCTTTACTGTCTTACAAAGCCCGTAAATATATGCAGAGAGGGATTCAATTAAAGCAGTCGTTCGATTAAAAGAGGGATTTTTGTGTCATGCTACATTTCAGTGGGAGCAGTGACAGAATCATCCCACAGCTGCAGTTAAGACTGTCCAGTTCCTGGAGGATGGAACAGTCTGGATAGATCAGCACCTTTTCCACAGGTGCTTTCTACGTCTATAAAAGACGTAAAAACAGTCTCTGTGATAGGTGTCAGAAAATGCTCGTTTTTGCCTTGAAGTGATTAAGTGCACTTTGCTGACTGTGTGCTGCTGAGTGTGAGTTAAATCCTGTCTGGTCAGAGTCTTGTTCTGGTTTCCCAGGGCTTGGCACGGATAACCCCAATGCAGTGGTGGTGGGACTGGCTCCTGAGCACTTCCACTACGAGATGATGAACAGAGCCTTTCGGTAAGGCAGCCCCTGGCAGGGGTCGAGTGGGGGCTGTCTTGTGGTGCCCTCTTCTCTTTCTGGGAGGAAAAGGGTGGTAGAAACATCACACATTATGTAGTGTGTGAGGGAGCCACTAATGTTGGTGGATTTGGGTTCTTCACCACGACCTTCAGGCCGTCCAGACTTCATTTTTACAGCTTTCAGTCTAAACTGCAGAAGTGCAGTCACAGCTGTCACTGAGGAGAAGAGTCAGCAATTCATCAAGGGGAAAGACACAAAAACAGGGATGTGGGGAAGCATTCACAGAATCACAAAATTATTTGGGTTGGAAAAGACCTCCAAGCCTGTTGAGTCCGACGTGTGACCAATCTCCAGCTTGTCACCAGCCCAGAGCACTGAGTGCCATGTCCAGGCATTCCTTGGACACCTCCAGGAATGGGAACTCCAACACCTCCCTGGGCAAGCCCCTGCCCATGCGTGACCACCCTTTCCATGCAGAAATTCCTCCTCACTTCCAACCTGTACCTGCCCTGGCACAGCTTGAGGCTGTTTCCTCTTCTCCAAGAGGAGAGGCAGAGTCTGTGTTGAAAGCCCAACCTTCAGAGCCTGTGTGCTATAGGGAGGGAAATCCAGTGTTTAGGGCAGATTATTCCTTCCCAGCCTAATGCAGGATATCCAGCAGTATCTTCTGAAGCACCTTCTGCTCAGGAGTGGCCAGCACACCCTGTTGGGCCAGGTGGACTGTGGAGCTGATCCTGAGTGTTTTATTTCTCATGCTCTTTTTGCCTCTAGACTAAGGGGTAAATCAGATAAACTCCATCTGTGACCATCCATGAGCCAGGCCGCAGCAGTGTATGCAGAGCCACGTGTCTGTCCTTCTTGTTCTGGCTTGACTCTAAACTCTTGATTTTAACTTGAAAAGCCTTCAGTTTGAAGACCCTGGATGTGGAGCCTGTTGCTGGGTGTAACCTGAGTGATGTGTGTGAAGAGCGCTTTCCTGTCTTTGCTCACAGGGTGGTGGCTACCACACAGTTTTGCACCTTGAAATCTGGTGAAAACCCTGATATCAAACAGCTTAATCTGTCTTTATAACCATAAAATTCAAAGAGGGAGCATCACTGTCCACCAGTGTCTTAGGGAGGTTTCTTGGAGTAGCAGGCCTCATCTGCTGTCAATTCTATGTCACATCAACAGGCGCTGTCCCAACCTGGTCCTGTCTGCCTCGTTAGTGCACCTTGCCAAAGGCATTGATTTTGGAGTTTTACGTTCGGTCATGAGCGGACTCTTAATTTCACAACTGCATGAGCTTAACCTATTCAGTATCCCAGTGCTTACATCATTTTATTGATCCCTATTTCTGTCCTGAATGTATTAGTTGGTGAATAATATCCATTGTTTGCTTTGGGCGGAAGAGCAGGACACTTAAAAAAACCCAGGATGGGCTCTGTCTGACCTGTAACACCTCATTGATTTGTTCTGGGTGTTTCCCCCTGTCGTCTATAGGGGATAAACTTTTGCTAGTGTCAGTTCTGTTAGGCCTGATGGAAACACTGACCACTTGCACATTCTCTTCTTGTCACGCCTTGCCCTGTTCCTTCTCCTTTACTGCTCAGATAATTAAGTCATTTGGGATTTGCATTGAAAATGGAATTGCATTGGGATTGCAGAACTCTGAGGTGAATCTGATTAAATGCAGGTATCTAAGTGCAGGTTTCTGTGTCTGTGCTGGTGATCTGGGCTCTGGAGGGATAAGGGAGGCACTTCAAGGCATTTTCTTACCTAATAGTGCTTAAAATAGGACAGTTGAACTGTGCCCTAGGAGTGCCTTTTCCTCTGCACCGACTGTGAGGAGCCCAGGCTGACTAATTACCTGGTAGGCAACTATTCCATTGACACCCAACATTAACTTAGGTGAATCTAACCCAACATGAGTCCCAAAACGAGATATATGGAGTCTGGCCGTTCTCCAGGCACCACTTGAAATGACTGAGACTAAATTTCTCTTCCTGTATAAGTGGGATTTTGATGCCATGTTTAAAAGAATTCTCTCAGGTGAGATCTCTCCTGCAAACGGCTGAACAAAGTGGTTGTGGTGATGCTGTCAAATTAAATTTTTCTGTGGCCTAGAGGCATCTTCCCATCATGAACATGTCTGGCTGCTCACAGAAACACAACCCAGCTCTCTTCTTGTTCAGCTTGCTTTGCAATGCAGTGATTCAGTAGGAGTGTTTTGTGATAATTAAGTGAAATGAAGTATCATTTATGTCCTGCTCAGAGCTTCCAAGCTGCTCTGCAGACATCCTCCAAGGAGAATCCAGCTCACCTCAGCCAGCCTCTTACAACAGGGGCAATGCAAGACTTTGTTTGTTTTTTAAAGGATTTTGCTTTTTTTGTTTGGTTTTGTGCTGTTCTGTTGTGTAAAGCAGGGGTTAAAGGGAAAATGAATCCTACTTTCTGCCCTGAGAATAACAGTCAATGTTTTACACTGTTGTGATAAAGATTGGAATGACCTGCATTTCCTGGAGAAAGTGTAAAAATCAAAGGGAAAATGTTTGGCAGTCCAGATGCTGTCTGGAGGGCTCTGAGACTTGGGAGGGGAGGACTGCAGTAATATTGCTGTGCTTGGTGGACCAGTGTTCCTCTAGTGCAGCACCTACACAGCTTCCCTTTCTGCAGGACAGGGGGATGCTGTGTCTGCTGTAAGGAAAACCTGCAGGGCACGTAACACAGATGTGAGAATCAAAGATGAGGTGCAGGTTCTGCGGAAGCGAGCCTGCTCAAACTCCCATGGTTAACTGGGGAATTCAGAGGGACATGAATGTGTCAAAATGGCTTTGAGGTTTTTTTATATAACTTGTTACTGTGATTCCTTCAATGCTAAAATACAAAGTTAAGGTCAAATGATTCATTCTGTACCTGTAAGAAACTGTACTCTGTGAGGGTGGTGAGGCCCTGGCCCAGGGTGCCCAGAGCAGCTGTGGCTGCCCCTGGATCCCTGGCAGTGTCCAAGGCCAGGCTGGACACTGGGGCTTGGAACCGCCTGGGACAGTGGGAGGTGTCCCTGCCCATGGCAGAAGGTGGCACTGGATGAGCTTTAAGGTCCCTTTCCACCCAAACCATTCTGGGATTCTGTGAAAGCCACTTGAGGCTTTCAGTTGTAAATACAGTTCCTTTAATAAGATTTTTGTCCTCTCTTCTCCATTAATTCTTTAGGTTGATTTTGGATGGGGCGCCTCTCATAGCAATCCATAAAGCCAGATATTTCAAGAAGAAGGACGGCTTGTGTCTGGGACCTGGACCTTTTGTGACAGGGCTGGAGTACGCAACGGACACCAAGGCCACCGTGGTGGGGAAGCCAGAGAAGACCTTCTTCCTGGAGGCTCTGCGGGGCACTGACTGTGCCCCCGAGGAGGCTGTCATGATCGGAGATGTACGTGGGCACAAACCCCGCCTCACCTGCCTGGCAGTGCCGTGCTGCCCTCTCTGCTGTGCAGGGCCTGCAAAGGGGTCTTCCAAAGGATGGGACTGTTTTTTCTAGAGAGAAAACAGAGCTGGGGAAGGGGCTGGAGCCCCAGGAGGGGCTGAGGGAGCTTGGAAAGGGGCTCAGCCTGGAGAAAAGAAGGCTCAGGGGGGACCTTGTGGCTCTGCACAACTCCCTGCCAGGAGGGGCAGTGAGGGGGGGTCGGGCTCTGCTCCCAGGGAACAGGGACAGGAGGAGAGGGAACGGCCTCAGGCTGGTCCAGGGTTTAGTTGGGATATTAGAGAAAAATTCTTCATGAAATAGGATTTTGAGCACTGGAATAGGCTGTCTGGAGCATTGGTTGAGTCCCCATCCCTGGAAGGATTTAAAAGCCGTGTGGATGTGGCACTTGGGGACATTGGTCAGTGGTGGCCTGGGTGGTGCTGGGGGAATGGCTGGACTCCATGATTTTAGAGGGGCTTTCCAACCTAGATGATTCCATGAAAGATCAGAGGATTTAGTGTGTAATCCATGGGGTTTTCCCCTCTTACTTCAGTCACTATTTGATAAGCAGAGAGCACACAGAAAACCACTCGTGTGACAGTATGACCGACGGGAAGCTGAAAGATCTGACTCTGTGTCACTGCTTTTAAGTGATGGGCAGAGCAGAAAAGGTTATGGAAGTGTCTGTGCCCAGTAACCCTCTGCTCTCCTGCTGTGTCCCAGGACTGCAGGGATGATGTTGGTGGTGCCCAGCAGGCAGGCATGCGTGGCATTTTGGTAAGGACGGGTAAGTACTCAATGGATTGTTCATTCCAGGAGACAGTGGTGGCTTCAGTGATGTCACCCTGTGCCCAAAAGTGATGGCAGACCCTGAGCCCTGGGGCCAGCCCTGCTGCTGTGCCAGCCCTCCTTCTCATCCCTGTTGGGGTGGTGCAGAGGCAGCCTGTAAACAGCATTGTCACAACAGGGCTAGAGAACAGCACAGACCCCAGCTGATGGCAGGGTGACCAACGTCAGGGACAGCTGCTCTTGTAGGCCTGAATTTTTGCTCTGACGCAAAAATCCAGAGCAGTAATCACAGAACAGAGAGAACTGTTACTGTCACACCTTAGATTGCCAAAATCAGTCACAGCAATGTAAGCTCTGATCGTGCAGGAGCTCTGGTGACATTCCTCAGTAATTACACTGGTTGTTATAAATGTAATTTTGCCTTACGTAGAAGTGGAGGGATTGGCAAGTATTGTTTGTGTTCCTGATGGTTCCATGGACTGGGTGAGGTCTCTTTGAGGTGGCAGCTGCTCATGCCATACAGTGTGATATGTTGAAAATGAAGGGAAGTAATCCTGCTCTTCCTCAGAAGAGTCTTGAGAGAGGCACTCTACATCAGGAACTGTAGTGATAGAACAGGAAGTATTGGGTTCAAAATGAAAGAAGAAATTTAGGTTAGAGATTTTAGGAAGAAATTCTTCCCTGTGAGGGAAGTGAAGCCCTGGCCCAGGGTGCCCAGAGCAGCTGTGACTGCCCCTGGATCCCTGGCAGTGTCCAAGGCCAGGTTGGATGGGGCTTGGAGCAATCTGGGACAGTGGAATGTGTCCCTGCCCATGGCAGGGGGTGGAACTGGATGGGCTTTAAGGTCTCTTGCAACCCAAACCATTCTGGGATTTTATGTCTATTAAAAGTGAAAATAACATTATTATTTTAAGAACCTACAACGTGGACATTTGCCAGTACAGCAGAGTGAACCACTGCAATTAACACTAGTTTTGATCCAGAGCTGCCTCTGGAGGAATCTCTGGTCGGGCTCCGCATTTGTTTAAGGAAGCTTTTTGTGGGATGTTTGTTGCAGGAGAACCCCAGATGGGCATTTTCCTGGTTGGTACTGCTATGACAAGGCTGTAATTTTCAGGGAGGGGAAAAAAAAAGGAGAAGTTTGGTAAAGGGATCTTTGTGTTAATCTGTTACAGGCAAATATCGTCCAGCAGATGAAAACAAAATCAACCCGGCTCCCTACTTAACCTGTGAGAATTTCCCAGAGGCAGTGGAACATATCCTGAAGCAGATGCTGTGAGAAAGGGAGCAGCTAGCTTGAAGAAATATCTGTTTCACACCATTTCCTTCATTCTTGCTTCAAACATTAAGGTCCCAAGATCAATGCATCCATGGCATCCATCAGAAACCACCCTGGGCTCTGAGAGGTTGGAGATTCGTGTGGGCCCAGCACAGTCACACACACAGGGAGTGTGGCAGTGTTTTCTTATTTCCACTTTTCAAAGAATCCCTGATGAAAAGCCCCGTCTGGAAAGTGTCACCTTCTGCAGAATAAGTTAAACTGAAAATATGCACTGAAAATGCTCAAGTAAATAAAGCTGAAACACCAGCAGAGCCTCAGTGGGCCTGTAGTGATTTCACTGACGTCTCTGCTCTGCTCTGACTTAGAGATTATGTTTAGAAGTGACTCTTAAATGAAAATATCACCATTGCTTAATAATAACTACTATGGCTGTCATTTATTAGAGCAGATCCTGTTACTTGCTTTTCAAATTTTACATAAAATTAAAAACTGTCAGCATTTTACAGATGTTTTAATTAGATGCTGTTATTAAAAAGAATAATACAGAAACAAAACTGGTATTAAATGCCTTAGAGACTGCGACTTTTTAAAATTAGGCTTCAGCAGGGTCCTATTAATGCTACAGTTGCAAAATTTGACTATTGTTGGGGATTTTTTTGTTTCTTTTTAATGTTATGGAAAAAATCCTTCACAAGCCATGGGGACAGATTCTAGTTTTTACAGTTGGTTAGCAGAGCTGTAAAATGAAATTTAATTCTGTAGCATGCAGTGCTTTTCCTATGCACTACATCCCCCAATATTAACCAACTTTGTAATGATAGTAAATGGCTTTTCTGGTCCATTTGCAAACTGTAATAATCAAAGTCCTTTACAGTTGTTTTACAGTGCTCCTGTGTGTTAAATTATTAGACTGTAATTATGTATAACTGGGGTATTAACCTTATTGAAAATACAGTTTTGTGTTAATGAGCCATGCTTGTTCTTGTTAAACAAAACCGTGGTGATGAGTGAATTCCTGACATGTGACAGTGTCTCTCTGCAGCCTCCTTTGGTGGGTGGTTACAACGTTCAGATTTAGTCTCTGTCAGGAACAGAATGGGTGGATGGAGGAGATTTTGCAATAGAAACAAAAGAATAAATCACAGAATCATTTAGGCTGGAAAAGTTGTCTAAGACCATCAAATCCAACCATTCCTCCCGTACTGCCCAGGCCACCACTGACCCATGTCCCTAAGTGCCACAGCCACACGCCTTTTAAATCCCTCCAGGGATGGGTACTCCACCACTGCCCTGGGCAGCTGTGCCAGGCCTGGAAAGTCTTTCCCAGGAAGAAATAATTCCAAATATCCAACCTGAACTTCCCATGGTGCAACTTGAGGTTGTTTCCTCTCATCATGTCACTTTCTGCCTGGGAGAAGAGACCTCTGAGGAACAGAAGCCATCTTTAAAATAGTGTCTGTGAGCCCTTGTACTGCCAGCTTCAGTTTTGCATAAATTCACACATCTGGTTTTTGTGCCAGCAATTCTGAACCTCTTGGTTTCTGCTTGAAAGGATTTAAGGGAGGTCTGTGGCCTGGGGTCAGAGTCAGGTGCAGGAGGTGGGAGACGTATCAGCAAAATCCTGTGAAGACATTTCCCTTGGAGACTTCCAATAATATGTGACTGATGCAGGAACTAAACGGGACTGTCGGTGCCTCAGAGGTCCCAAAATGTGCTGGGAAACATGCACAACCCTGGTGCTTGGAATGCAGGGGCACGCCAGCCCAAGGGAAACACTGGGAGGACTGCAAAGAGGGGAAATGTCTTGCTGAGCCAGAAGGAGGGAGAGAGAGGGCAGTGATGGGACCTGGAGCCTGGAAAGTGACATGCTGGAATTTCTGATGAGAAGAGTGCAGGACAGGTGGCAGTGCAGGCTGCTCACCTGGCCACGTGGGCAAGACCACTGCACTGCACAGCTCACTGCAGCATCCCCTGGGGCAGGGGAGGGTGACACACCTGAGGAGGGACTGGAGCACCTCTCTTAGGACAGGCTGAGGGAGCTGGGGCTGTTCAGGGGCGTGAGAGGGGCCTTCAGCCCTGGGTGTCCCTGTGTGCAGGACGGCTTCGAGCAGGGGCACCAGAGCAACAGGCAGGGACTGAGCCCAGGAATTCCCCCTGCATAGGAGGCAGAACTTCTGCCCTGGGCAGTGCCCAGCCCTGAACAGAGACCAGAGAGGGGCGGGGTTTCCCTCTGCAGGGATATTCCAGAGCCCTCTGGACACACTCCTGTGCCCTGTGCTCTGGGATGGCCCTGCTGGAGCAGGGAGGTAGGGTCAGATGTGACCCCCTCTGGTCCCTTCCAACCTGACCTGTTCTGTGATTCTGTGATTCTGTTTTATGGCTGGCTGCAAACCAGTGGGTAGCCACCAATATAATTTCTAGTTAATTATCCTAAATTTGCTGAGTTTCTGTAGGTTTTTCTCTAATTCCTTGACTTTTTCCCCATTGAAGTACCCCAAGGAAAGTAACAAAATTCGAGACTTGGAACTCAACTGAAAACAGTGACAAATTAGTCAAATTTACATGGGCCTGCTAAGGTCCTGAATTACACTGAAAACTCCTGTTTTGTTTCATTAAAAAGCGTGCAGGTCTCTGCTGGAAAAGCTATGCTGTCTGTGATGCTCTACTGAGAGTCAGAAATGGAGAATTACAGTAATTGTCTATCTGCTTTTAAACTTTGCCCCAGTTCTACCCAAATCTGTCATGAATAAAGACTGAGAATCAATCAATCTTTTAAGTCTTTATACATAAGATTAAGGCTGGAGGTTTTGTTGCACAGGAGCTGCTATCACATTAATTCCAAGAAAAACTTCTTTGAATAAAGAATAACCAACCCCCCTTCACCCACCTTTGCATTTTGAAAGTAAAGATTTCCCCATGACACTTGTCACTGCATTTTGTTCCTTTAAACAACATTACTTCCTTCCCCACCACCATTTGATCCTTTGGAGGCCACTTTGGATGGCAAATGGCTTGGAGGTTTTTGCTTTTGGGATTGTTTTGGTTTCCTTCATGTTAGACTGACTCAAATTCTCTCTGCCAAGCCGTGTACTTCTGGCTTAGATTCTTTGCTGAGGGCTTGGTGTGGGTGATCACATCCAGGAAATCGGCTGTTGTGATTGTGTCCAGTTGGATCATGGGCAAGTTACTGTTACCTGAAGAGAATTTAATAAATTCACTGTTACTATTACCAAAAGACACTCTTTTATGTCCCTGCCTAATCCAACACTTAACGTCGGAAAACAAGAGAATAAATGTAATGAGATAAATTAAAAATCGTATTTATGCTGAGAGCACAGATAATGACAGCTTTAAAAGAAGCCCTGATTTTTAGAAATTTAGACTGTTTGGAACTGTAGAGTTTAAAACTTTTCCAGGCAGATATCAGAGCTCCACCTGCTGGAGTTAAAATGTTCGTTCCCACAGTTACAGCATTTCCCAGGCTGGATTCTCTGGTCAGAGCTGAGGTACCTGGCTGATGATTTTCAAGAGCATCGAAAATTTTCCTCACTGGTCTCATGGCTGCCTCCTTGCACACGAGTTTTATGTCTGAGCCAGAGTATCCATTCGTTTCCTGTGATGGGATCGGAATGATACATTACAGCTCACAAATCAGACAGAAATGGAATTTACAGGTATATTGTATATGTATGTGTGTGTATATATATACACACATACACATATATATATGTGAGGTCTACTGCTGTCTGAAATACACACAGACACACACACAGATCTATTTTTTTGTGTCCCATCTCCTCAAAATGATGTAGCTTGTTATTCTCTTGAATGCCTACAATACCTCATAGGACCAGGAAAAATACTGGGCATTTTATTTATAAATGTCAGTTTTTCACAGGTCAAATAAAACCACCTTTCTGACTCCAGCCTCAGCTTTCCTGTTAATAAAATAACTGTATTTCCTTATTAACACTTACGAACCCAGAACTGAGCAGTACTGTCTCTGCAAACAGATGTAAAAAATCTCAGCTGGGTAAACTAAAATATTTAAGGGCTGGGACCTTGAGCAACCTGGGCTAATTGAAGGTGTTCCTGCCTATGGCTGGAGGTTGGAATAAGATGCTCTTTAAAGTCCCTTGCAACCCAAACTATTCTAGGATTCTGTTTCCAAAGAATTCAGGATGTGACAAAGGGCTAAATGAAGGAAGCCTGGGTACCTAGTGAATCTCTCCACTGTCAAATGCTCTTTACTGGCACAGCAGTGGAGCTGTGACAAACCTTCCCTACACAATTAACTGTTCATTACCCCAATGAATTGGAAGTGCTCCCAGCTTGGTGAGAACAACGATGAAATCTGCTGTTGCTGGAAGTCTCCCTGTATTTAAGGCTGAAAAGCTGGCCCAGCAGAGAGGACCAGGACACACCATTTTGCAGGCAGAGCCGCGTGACGCCGGCGATTTCCACGTGCGTGTGCCATGCTCAGGCCCATGTCCCCCCGGAGTGCCTCTGGCTGGAGCCTCAGGTGAGCTGAGGTGCTTGCCCAGCTCTGTGTGTGGCCGGGGCTGCAGCCCAGGTGCTGTCCCAGCCCTCGGTCACCGCCGTCGCCCAGGAGCAGCCGCAGCAGCGCCCACCTGGCCCAGCAGGCTGTAGTCCAGATTGGTCCTCAGCTTCACCCCGCCGCTGTTGCTCAGAGGGGGCAGCCAGTGCTGGATCATCACCTGCCGTGCCTCCTCGCTTGGCAGGTCCACCAGAATCCTCTTCTCCAGCCGCCGCAGCATGGCAGAGTCCAGCTCCCTGCAGGCAGAGGAGGAGAGGGAGCGTCTCAGCGCGTCTCGGTGTGGAGACGCGGCTTTGGCAGCAAGAGCCTCGCCTCTAGCTGTGCCAAAAAAAAGGGTTAATTATCCAGTGTATTCCTGTTCAGTGACGTGCTACTTGAGACACCGACGCTGCCAGTAACAATCAGAAGTTGCAGTTTCCAGCCCTCGCCCTTGTACTCATCTGCAGCATGTCTCATCAGCCACAACCTCTCCCTTTGCCCCTCTGCTATTAAGGAATGACTACAAATTGTCTGTCTGGGGCACTCTCAGGACTAATTAATTGCTATTTAGTAAGGGATGCTCAGCAGGTATAAAATCCAGACTGAAGGTCTTGGATGTGAGGCTGTGTATTATGGCAGAACAGGACGCCAAACTGAGACTGCTCCTGTAATACACATTATAAATAATACAGCCATGAAGGACATTATCCTTATGAAAAGGATCATGTGCAAGGTGGACAGGCTGGATAAATGTGTCAGTGAGCCAAAACCCTGATTCTGTCAACATCAACACTGTTTATGAGGTCTAAAAAAAGATAAGAAAAATGTCCTGTACCAATCTTTCTCTACTGGTCCCATTCAGTCACAGACTCCTTATACCACTTTAAAATATTATTTAGTCCTCACACCTGGCAAGAAAACCTCATCTAGGGGAAACCCACTTCAAAGTTTCTTGTGCAGGCAGAAGAACAGAAGCCCTAAGCACCATTTCCACCCGTGCTGGCTGAGCACGAGGAACCAGCTGCTGGAGGGTTGTATCTGCAACCTGGGACTGCAGCTACTCTTAAATAAACCTGCCCCTATCCTTCCCAATTCCCTGGGTGGAATATTTTTCCCAGCAAAGTCAACATTAAAGCAACAAATGGAGTTTGTGTATGCAATTCCCTTTAGTTTACAGGGAGTTCAAAGCCAGCTCAAGATTTGTAGTACAACACCAGAGGTGATTTCTGTCACCCTTCCTTGGTTACCCTTGGTCCTTATTTTTTTTAATACCAAATGATTTCTATGGCATAGCACATGATAAATAAACCCAAAAATGGGCTCCCAAATTCCCATACAGGTGCCTGCCAGACCTTAGCATGCCTGCAAAAACAGAATTGTTCCTCTGCCCAGAAGCAATGCCTTGGTTTGGGAGACCATGTTCCACATGTGCTGATCCAAGCAACGAACATAAAAATCAGAAAACCAGGAACCCAGAGGACAACAGGAATTCACTCAGATCCACCCCGGTGCTCCTAATCAAGGCCTCAGAAGTAAATACCAGAATTTGTTAATCAACAGCTGTTGCTATATTGATATTATTATTGGTATTTTTAGGCTATTTCAGGTGCTGTCCAATGTTCAGTGCAAAGCCTCTCACAGAGGGTCCCAACCCAGAACAGACAAAGAACCATGTTAGTTTCCTTTCACCTTCCAAATGTATTTTTCAACTCAATTTCCTAAAATTGCCTTGCTTGGCTGGAAATAATTACTCTGGCTGACAACACTTTGCTGTTACTTACCCATATTAATACCCATATTAACATCATCTGTGTAAAGAGGGCAAAAGTTCTCAGGGTTTTAGAGGTGCCCACACAGGCACTCTAAAAAGCCTTCGCAGGCAAAGGACAACCACAGCCAGTCTCTGCAAAGAGCCTGAAAATCCTCCAAATGATGGCATTTTCCATCACTCTTTCTGCTTCAGGGCCCCCCAAGATCACAGTTCCATGAGCCCCCTAGCCATGTTCTGTAATTAAATCTCCAACAGAAGCCTCTCTGCTCGGCCCAGAGAAGTCCTGCCACGGTTGCTCTGTGGCTGTCCCATACCTGAAGTGCTCAAAAACAGTTGCTTGAACAACCTGGTCTAGTGGAAGGTGTCCCTGCCTGTGGCAGGAGAGTGGAACTAGATATGCTTTATCTAAAGCCCCTGCCAACCCAAACCATTCTGTGATTCTGTGATTCTGTTTATCTAGAAGGTTACCGTGACCTGCTGGATGAAGAGGGAAATAAAGAAACAATGTTTTTGTTATCTCGAGTGTTTAGGTTGTTGCTGAATTGTTTTGCCAGTGATCAAATGTAAGGTTAAGTGACATTAACCAGAGCAGAATACAAAGCACTGAGCCAACCTAAATATTCTCTGAAACAGCAGCCAATGGAAGTACTGAGAGATGCTCATGAAAAGATAAACAAAGCTCTACATATCCCTAAGATGGATGACTTTTTGCAATTAACATTAGGAGGCATCACACATTCACAGAATGGTTTGGGTTGGAAGGTAAGAACCTACTGGCCTGCACCACAACTTCACCTGCCCTGAAGGTAAGGATGGGAAGAAAGCAGCACTGCAATGAAAACTGAATTAAATGTGCTGATACATTAGGAAACATTCACTGTGTGATTAAGGATCTCTTTATTCCTTCACTAACGAGGCCTTTATTTTATTTAATTACATTTAATCATTTCAACATGTAATTTGTCAATAGAAACACCTTGCAGATGAGCAGCAGAAAGCAGGGCTGGGCAGCAAGCACAGGCTGAAGAGGAAGATCAATAGCTGCAGTGCAGCTTAGCACAGCGTAAAGAGCTTTGTTTAGGCTTCTTTTCATTCTTCTAAAAGCAGCTTGGTACTAATTTTTTTTCCTGATCAATAAATATCCATGTTAAACAAATCTCTTGAAATCCAGCTTAACAACAAATGTTTCCAAGAGCACAGGGCTGTGCTGTGAAACCACAACTTAGGTAGCAGTAGGTATTTTGAAATTTTGTTATGAAATATTCCTGTGGAAATGAACCCTCGGTCTGACAGTGGGGCTAAAAGTCACCTAATACTCATAAAAATAATATGTAAATATATAGTTGGGATCCTAAAAGAGGTTAAAAACCTGCTGACCTCTCTGGAGGCAGATAATCCCAAATTCCTTGAGGCTGGAGAACCCCAATGATGTGAAAGCTCAGGCTTTCACCAGGCTTTCCATCCCCCTCAAGCATCTTTCTAAGCACTTGCCCAGCCATTTCTTAAAGCACTTTATCTTTGGTAGTCACATTTCTGCCAGACAAGAGAGTAAGTCCAAAAGGAAGTTCTGAAGTCTCAGGTTTAAAACTTTCAGAAGTGAACACCTCACTGCCACTCTTGTCCCAACACAGATTGACAGCTTTCTTTCAGGGCAGGTCCCTCAAAACAGAAACTTTGTAGTTTTGTCTCAATCTTAAAAAAGGCTGTCATTTCGGATGTTTCAAGGAAGCAATTTTCCAGAAATTAGAACTTCAGTATCACAAAACGATCAAAAAGGAAATACGTAAAATACTCAAAACTGAATTCTGTGTATTTTACACAACTTCCCAGAAAGCTTATTGATTGTGTAAGGCAGATACAGGGTAACAAAACACATGCAGAAATCTCTCTGCATGGATAATTATCTCACAGGATAATTTAAGAGACCACACAAAAGTGCTGAGCGCACTGCTCAGAGCTTCTTCTAAAAGGGCAATGATACTGCAATAACGTAAACACTTATAGTGTATTACTAACAAAGAGACAAATGTATTAATACTGGATTAATTCTCTTTCAAACTTAACTGTCTACACAGAGGGCAGTTATTTTTTTCAGCATTTTCTTACACAACCGGAACACAATTCAATCGAATTCAGCTCAGTTCCTTTTATATAGATACTGTAACAAAATGGGGTGGATTTTGCACTGATTTAAATTAATGAGTTTGCCCAAGCCATAAATCCCCCAAACCAATGCACAGACTTTGCTATTATGGCTATAAAAAGAAAGCCCATGGTGGCTCTGTAGTCACACTTTTGGGCCAGGGTAGGGAACAGCCTAACTTGTACAGCTAACTTCTACACAAATTTTAGGTGTTCACACAGCCATTCCCTCAGTTAAAAAGCTGAAAACCCTGGTCAAGACAAGCTAGGCTTACCTGCCACATGGGACTGATTGAAAATATTACCTTTGAGCCTCAATTCCCAGGCAAAAACTCCACTTCTGTTGTTTAATTCTACCTGCCTGTTCCCTGGACCTTTTCAGCCAAGCCTGCCAGAAGGGGGTCAGCTGACAGGAGGAGTAAAACATTACCACAGGTGATATGCAGAACCAAAATGTGCATTTGGATGTTCAAAATCATATATGCTCTAGGACTTAAGACTTTTTTATAAGTACTTAAAAGGAAGCAGCTGTGGTTACACACCCAGTGTCATTCAGACTCAGGCATTCCCAACAGTCTGCTGATCACAACCCAGAGCCCTCCAGTCACAAAGAGAGGCTTTTCCAACATTTGTCCCCATGGCAATGTTGTAAGATTCAGCCAAAAATCACTGCGCTTGAAAAACAACCCATGAATGAAGCCTGTGGCTTTGTGGGGGCAGAGCCCTCTCTGGCTCCCGGCTGGTTTTGGGTGCCCTGCTCTGTGGCTGTCACACTGCAGAGCCTGGCAAGTGTCACCTCACTAAACAAAGCACCTTTAAGTCAAATTACAAGTTTTGCCACTTGAAATGCTGCTGAACTGCTGCCCACAGAGATCATTCCTGGGAACACCTCCCACTGGGCTCCAACAAACGACACCCAGACCATGGCTTGAAGTTCCCTGGAAACAGGACTGCTGTCTTCCCCTGTTCTGACTCCAAGCCTGCGCTCTTCTCTATGTGAGAGGGGAACAGACCCACTTAGGTCCATGTGCCCTGTGGGACAGGGGTATCCAGAAAGATCTCAGTGCTGTGAGGATCAGCAACTCCTCTCCTGAGCACCCACAGGTGTTACATTACAAATGTCACCTCCCTTCCTCATCCTCTCCCGCTTGTCTTGTTCCCCATACATGTCCTGCCCAGTTTGAGAACCAACATGATGAAATTCCACGGTTCCAGTCTTAAATTATTTTTTCTTCCATACTAGATTGTGTTAAAGCAACTGAAGAATTTTGTCCCTCAACTGTTCAAAGTCACATGTGATACCAATAAAATCCAACATTCCTATTTATGGAGTGTGCTTCTAAGCACCATATATTTTAAGCACTTTACAGTTCTAGGCCGAAAACCCTTCTTAGCTTAAACATAGTAAATAACTTGCCTATAAAGTCAAATACTTCATTTTAAATATTAGCAGCTGGTACAACCAGCATATGTTGACTTTATTATGGATTATTCTCATGTGACACAAATAGCAAGAACTGAAGAGTTTAAAAGTAAAAGCTCCAAATTAATCTTTAAATGCTTTAACCAAATATCAAGGCTTTTTCCGCAGAAGTCTAAATAAAATCTTTATCTGTGCTTAGAAGCTCATGAAAATGTATTCAAAATGTGCTCTCTGGATCTCTTACCATGGCAGATTGGAAGCTGCTAAAACAAATACAAGATCATCAGATCGGGCCAAGCCATCCATCTGCACCAGTAATTCTGTTTTCATCCGCCGACTTCCTTCATGTTCACCACTACCAAGATTCAGAGAAATATTATTTGCTCAGTGCATTAAAGTAATCATCTTTATTTATACAGTGTCGTTCACAGCAACTGAGCCCTTGTCACAGTTTTGCCCCAGTTCAAAGCATGATTAAGCTCCATTAGCTAACATCTAAGCATTAAAATCAAGCTTTCTAATGATTACTTAAATGGACTCTTTTCAGTGCATTAAAGTGAGGAGAATTCACTATTACTGAATCCAAAGAAAATATTTATTTTTATTATTTTCTTCACATAAATCTCCATGCAAGAGCAACATCTACTGCAAAATAGCTAAGGCTCCAATTGATTGACTGATTGATTGATCTATAGCAGGGAATTCTTATAATGTGATAGTTGCCATTGTAAATAACTGTTACACTTACCTCTTCATGGTAGCATTTTTCTGTGAGTGAATGTGAAGTTGCCACAAGAAGATAAACCTACTACCGAATTTAACATTTTGCAAAATGTTCTATCAAAAGCAAACAGAAAAATATGCCACACTGATAAGAATTTAAAAATGGGGCAGAGACCACACAGAAAGGATCCTTCTTCAAAAAAGGAGGACTTAGGCAAAGTGCTAAGAATTCTGGCCCTGATACAGGTAATCTGTTTTGCAGAAAACCAGCTGGGACTCTTGGTTCCAGATGTGAAGCTCTTGGAAACTCCTGGATCAAGCCCAGGGAAAACATCAGGACCTTAGATGGTAAGGGCTGCAGTTCAGATTTAATGACTTATTTCTGTAAAGGCATTCAAACATCAATGCCAAGTCAGTATTTAGTAAGTACATGTAAAAATAAGTACAACATCTAGGATAAAAATCCTTATTAGAATACATAACCCAGTGAGGTTAACAAGAGCTTTTAAACGTACATATGAAGGACAAATTTGGCATATAATTTGCATCTGTTAAGTGAGAATGACTACAAGTGGCATCTTTACAATAGGGCATATTCTAATTACAAATAGTAAGCATAAAATATAAACATACAATATAATATAAATTAAGTGATCATGTAATTCACTGTACATAAAATCCACTGTAATGGATTCCTAATGGTTGTAACAATATTTTTAAAATTCTCCAGCTCCTTTCCCATCCCTAAACTTTTCAACGTGTTTTTGACTATAAACTGCCCACATCTTGGATGCAAGTAACAACATCCTCCTACTGCTGCAATGGTGCACCAAAATCTGTCACTAATGAAAATGCCATTCCACTGTGTACATTCCGTATTACTCTGCTATGCCTATGTTCAAAGTGTCACAAAATAAGCTGCTTCTTACATCTAACAATTCACCTGTTGTTTCCCTCACCATTGCCCTTTATTTCCATTTCAAATCCCTCTGCAGTACTGCATAACTGGTTATAAACCCCAGCACCTCCCTCTCTCTTGCTTCCTTTGTAGCCCCTCCCTAATCCTCACACAACCTGTCTTGCTGTGACTGACAGAGCCACTGCACCTCTCTCTTTTAATCCCCAAAGTGGTCCCACCAGTTACCCAAGAACAGTGCCTCTTTGACTCATAACTGACTCCAGCTCATCCAAGAAAATGGTGGAAGGAGCGTGGAACCGGGCGAGCTCAAACAGCACCTGTTCAGAGAGAAGAGTGCATGTGAAAGAGAAATTAACACAGGAGGGCACTAAAGTGAACTGGCATGGAAGATAAATTAACAGCACCCACATCCCAAGGGATATCTGCTGGGGGAAAAGCTCTGGGTAGGCCTAGGGTCCCTGAATCCTCTCAAATTCTGAGAGGTTTGTAAAGGAGATATAAAGAATGCAGCCTTGTAATCCTGTCTTTATGTGTAAATCTTTCTGTCTAAATCCTATCAGAGTACCCTGAGAATAATGGGATAGAAGAAAATGATCCATCAGAGGATTCTGGGAACTCCTAAATTGTTATTGAGATTAAACATGTGCCTTTTGTTGTTGCTCCATTTGTACTTGTTTTTTAAATAAGGATTTGAGGAAAAAAAATTGCAGGTCAGCTGAAGCATAATGAAAGAAAATGCACTGATTCTTTTGATAAGAATCAAGCACTCATTTTTTTTTCCTGATCAAAACAAACATAAATTGCTGTAACAATCACAATTTAAAAAATGGAGTTTTAAGCTGAAACAAAAAAAATATTCATCTGCTCTTTGGAGAACAAAGTTTCATCTAATTTTCTGTAAACATGGAGAGGCCCGTGTTAGGAGTAAGAAAACATTGTCAGTTCTTCTTGAGTAAAGTGGTTTTTGAGTTGTTAGATAAGTATCACTAACAATATATTAGTCCAGCACTTTTAAATATGGACAGTTAAAAAAAATCAAATTTTGAAAGATTCTTATTATTTTCATCACTTTGAGCATGAAACACAGGGTTTAAGTTATTTGCCCAGAGTAACAAGTAGACCATGACCAGTATACAATTTTACTAGAAATATAATATATAATATATAAAATATAT
>WEKY01057067.1:74643-100160 GCA_013390045.1 Picathartes gymnocephalus | reverse complement strand
TTTTTTTTTTTTCCCCACAGAGCTCCTGCAGCTGGAACGAGCAGTTCTGTGCCATGGCAGGGTCAGACTGCCCGTGCCAGCCCTGGAAAATGGTTGAGATTATTTTGGCAGGGCTTGATCCAAGCTTGGAAAAATTGGGATATCAACCACACGCACTCCTGGTTTTGCAGGTTCTCACATCAGGGCACCTCAGGGGAGAAAAACCCTCCCAGAAACCAGGCTGGGGATTCTTAAAGGAAAGATGTTTTGTGTTTAATGACCAGAAATTCGTGTGGTCTAATCAATTTCAGGGAGAATAAAGATTATTCCATGGAAAATGGGGTAGTTGCTGGTAAATAGGGTGCTCAGGCATTGGGAGGTGGTGGAATTCCCATCCCTGGAGGTGTCCAAGGAATGCCTGGACGTGGCACTCAGTGCTCTGAGCTGGGGACAAGGTGGGGATTGGTCACGGGTTGGAATCGATGACCTTGGAGGGCTTTTTCCAAGCTGGATAATTCTGGGATTCTGTGATTCCATCATCACGCAGCTGCTGAGATCCATCCTGTCCTTGCTTTTGGCCTGGATCTGGGGTGGAGCAGCAGGAAAAGCAGGGTGGCTGGAGCACTGCTGGAATGACAGTGACATCCATCCCCTGCTTCCAAGGGTTTATTCCCCCTTAATGACTCCAAAATCTCTGCAGCATCCTGAAAATCCACTTTTTTCCCAGCAGAAAATGCCATTGCCGTGGCCTTTCTGTGCTGGATTTCTCCACATTATTCCCTCCGAGCCGGCTCTGTGTGAGCCCTGGACTCTGCTTTGAATAGATGAATGTAGGTTAGGTGTGAATGGGAATAAAATGTGGGATAAAAATAACGTTGTGCTGTTTGGAAATTGGGAAAGAGGGGAAAAAAAAACCCCGCCTTGCTGCTCCTGCTGTGCCCAGCTCAGCCCTGGAGGCAGCTTCCTCTCCTTGGATGGCTCCTGGTGTACTTTTCCTGGGAATGTTTCTACCTTTGACAGCCCATTCGGCATCCTCAGTATCCAAATCCTCGGTTTTGCCCCAAAATGTGCTTTTTTTTCCCCTCCAAAGTGCATCTCTCACCACGACGAGCAGCAAGCAGGGAAAGGGCTTTGTTTGGATTCACTCCCAGATGGGCATCGGGAGCTCCAGGGAAACCTCTCTCGAGTTTGTTTTTTGAGAATTTTGAACCCCGTGGGATGTTTTTTTTTGGGATTGAGGGGACACCTTGTCCCCACAGACCCCAGGAGCAGCGTTTGGCTGGAGCTGCCACTCCAGGCACAGAGCTCTTGCTCCTTTTTCAGTCATGAATCCGCCTGGGCTGCTCCCTCCAGCCATCCAAGGGACTCTGGGATATATAAACAATCATTTGTGGATCACTTTGTTTTCCCTTCTGTGGCACTGGCTCTGTCTGGAGGTGGGGATGGGGCAGCCCTGGTGAAGCTGAATTTTAAGTGCATTTTAAGGACAGAGTTAGGGAGGAATGGGATTTTTTTTCCTGGAGGAATTTCATCTCCTGGCACTGAGGAGTGAGCGATGCTCTGGGTTGGGAGAGTTGGTGGTGGAAAAGCAGCTTTCTCTCAAATTCTACCATCCTTAACTATCCACATCTTCTCAGAGTGTTGCAAATACCCCCTTGCTCCTGGCCTGACAAAGAAAATCCGTCTTAATTTGGTGGGAAATGGAATCTTGCCCTGGAGTCCAACAAAGAGATCCCTTTAATTTTCCTTTTAATTTCCTTTTAATTTTCCCTTGGGCACACCTGATCTTTTACTCTGTTTCACACCTCAAACTTCGCTGGCTTTTGTGTCCTTTTGTGTCCTTTTGTTCGTGGGTTGACCCTCAGCACGTGTCCTGTTGGTGGAGCAGGATTTGCCTTTTCCTGGGAATGGGTTTGGATGCCCTTGGCAGAATTATAAACCCCAGACCTGCAGATTTCGCTGTTCAAACAAGACTGGGTGCAACACTCGGGTTTGTGTGCAGAGGGAGGGTGGCACAGAGGTCACAGGGTTTAATTCTTGGAATGTTGTGAGTGTTTTATCCGTAATTTTCATTAATTATTTGGGAGCCGGCTCTGAGGATGAACTTGACCCACTGTGTCCTACTGCTTAGGAGTTCCAGGACCAACCATGGAATTGCAGTGACAGGAGCAACGGGTTTGAGGTGAAATAGGGGGAAATTTGGGGTGGATATACAGAAGGAGTTCCTCCCTGTGAGAGTGGGGAGGGGCTGGGATGGAATTCCCAGGGAACCTGTGGCTGCCCCATCCCTGGACATGTCCCTGGCCAGGTGGGATGAGGCTTGGAGCAACCTGGGGTAGTGGAAAGTCCTTCCATCCCAAGCCACTCCACGACTGTGATTTTTTTTGGTGAGATAAGGAGTTATCTCCTCGTTTTTCAGATAGGAACAGGAACTGGGTGAGTCTCTCCACGCTTCTCAGTGCCCTGGAGGTGCAGAATTCCAGGTCAGTTTGCTCTGAGGGCTGTTCCTGCTGTTGGAGAGCCCAGCCTGGCTGCAGGAGCATCCTCTTCCTCCTGCCCAAGGGAATGGAGCATAGATAAGGATAAAATCAGGATCTTTAATTCAAGTGGGGTGGCTGAAGCCCTGGCAGAGCTGAGGAGGAGCTGGTTCCTGGTTGTGCCCAGCTCCTTGTGGGAGCAGAGCTGTGCAAAGCCAAGGAGGGAACTTACATAAAAGTTCTTGGCTGCAGCCTCAGATTTGATCTTGCATAACTTCTGCTCGCTGGGGCTACCAGGAAAAGGCAGAGCCAGGAGCTTCCCGTGGATCTCTGGATGGGCAGCGCTGCTCCTGGGGTCACATCCCATCTTTGCTGAGCTCTCCAACCCCAATTTTGGGGCTTGCCACTTCCTTAGGGTGGCTCTGGAGTGCTTGAAGGCCTGGAATGGTGGGGAATATGGAGATGAATGGTTCCTGTTTCTCTCTTCTCTTCCTTCTAAACCATTTGCCCTCCAAGTGCTCCCTGGCTCCCTTTGGAGTAGGATGGCAGATGCCAGGACAACCGCGGGGTTTGTAGTACTTACACATCATTTTCCAGCCTCTCAGTGTCCCAAAAAATCCCTTTTTCCAGGTCCTGGACCCACATTTCCACCCAGCTCCTCATCCCAGCTGTTCCTGTTGATGTCAGCCCCACATCTTCCCTCATTTCCTCCCGTAGCACTGCCTCCAGAGTGGAAAAATCCTGCAAAATGATTTTTTCATCCATCTCCAGAGTGGGTTTTTTTTTTTTTCCTTTTTTAGCAGAGCTGAGCTGTGGATGCAGTAAAACCCCTGCTCCAGCCCATGTTGGTTTAAGCAGGTCTGGTTTAACCCCCTTTAATTGGCAGCTCGGCAGGGAAGGCTCTGGAGCGTTCCAGGCACGTGGGACACCGGAGCACAACTTCCAAAGGGATCAATGAAAGTGGGGCCACCTCCTTGCAGGCACCAGCTCCCCTTTCATTAGAGCCACTCCTGCAGTTCCTGTGATTTGAAAATTGATGTTCGGCTGTAAAGAATCTCTTGTGCTTTTCCTCTTGGGGTTTTCAGGGTAAATTGCTGCTGGATTTGCATTTAAAAGGGAGCGGTGGCACCGCTGTTCTCACTGTGGTTTTTGGCCAGCTCTATTCTGGAAAATTCAACATATTTTGGCATATCACAGGATCGTTCAGGTTGGCAAAGAGCTCCAAGATCACTGAGTCCAGGCTGTGCCCAATCCCCACCTTGTCACCAGCCCAGAGCACTGAGTGCCACGTCCAGGCTTTCTTTGGACACCCCTGGGGATGGGGACTCCAAACCTCCCTGGGCAATCCCTTCCTGTATTTAACAGCCCTTCCCATGCAGAAATCCCTGCTGATGTCCAAGCTGAGCCTCCCCTGGCCCAGCCTGAGGCCGTTCCCTCTCCTCCTGTCCCTGTTCCCTGGGAGCAGAGCCCGACCCCCCCTCAGTGCCCCTCCTGGCAGGGAGTTGTGCAGAGCCACAAGGTCCCCCCTGAGCCCCCTTTTCTCCCGGCTGAGCCCCTTTCCCAGCTCCCTCAGCCTTTCCTGGGGCTCCAGCCCCTTCCCCAGCTCCGTTCCCTTCCCTGGATTCACTCCAGCCCCTCAGGGAGGCTCCCAGAGCTGGACACAGCCCTCGAGGTGTGGCCTCACCGGAGCAGTGACACCTTCCATCACCTTCCTGGGTGATGGATGAGGACAGGGATTTATTTGCATCCCAGGTATTTTCCATCCATGTCAATCTGCTTTTCACCACGACACGCTCACAGGAGAAGAGGAATGGGGGAAAGATGGTTCATTATCCAGTGGGTGGGTTCCTTCCTCACGGGAGCTGTTGGAGGTGCTTACTCAGACACAGACTGGCACCACCATCATTAAAATCCCTGTGAAAGACCCGATGCATTCCAGATTTTGGGATATTTTTGGGGATGCCCAGCAAAGGTGAGGTGCAGTGTCTGGCTGCCCGAATCCATATGGACAGTGGAGCCTCCAGCACTTTTGGGGAGGTTTGTACCTTATCCCTGGGGCTGGAAGGGTGATGCCAGCTCCCTGTGGCATCTGCACTGGCATCAGAGGCTTTTCTTGGAGCTCCCTGTGGAGCATCCCAGAGCAAATCCCATCCCAGCATCTGCTCCTCGTCCCAGCTGCGGGATCGCTCTCCCCGCAGAGCTTGGCTGGAATCCTCCTGGTCCTGCCTTGGTCAGGGGATGCTGAAAGGGCTGAATCCAGAGGGTGAGGAAATCCTGATTTTACTGATTTTGCGAGAAAATGGGCTCGAAGGATCTGAGAGGATCCCTGGGATAAGATTCCCATCACTCCATGGATTGCAGGAGCTGCTGGCAGCTAGGCCACGCCACTTGGGGCTGTTGCACAGGATTTTATTCCCAGTTCTTCCCGAACATCCAGGCCTCCTTCCTGGAATTAATTCTAATTCAAGACACTATACAGCCTTTAAATATTACACCAGGGTCATGTGTTCTCTCATCTTTTTTAAATTAACCAGGCCTGGGTGAAGGGAGATGAGGAATTCAGATGGTTTCTACTAAAAACTCTGGTTTTTGTTCTGTTTTTTTTTTTACTTAATTTCTGCTAGAGGTCACCTTCTCCCAAACCATCCTATTCCCTGCCACAAAGTGATGATGATGATAGTAATAATAATAATAAAAGCTGCATTTGATTGAGTTAAAATCCAGAGTTAAAAACTAAGGAACACCCTGCAAATAGATGAGGCCTTAACTTACCTTAAATATTGGATTCGATCAAGATTTACCAATTTCTCAGCTTGGGGTGAAGCTTTTTGAGGTATAGGGATGGAGAAGGGCAAATTCTGCTTTTTGGAGTTCTGCTTTTTGGGTTTGGTTGTCCAGGTGAAAGATTTTTGAGGCGCTGGGGTGGAGAGGAGCAAATTCTACTTTTTGGAGGTGAAGCTTTTTGAGGTGTTGGGGTGGAGAGGAGAAAATTCTGCTTTTTGGGGGTGTGTGGTTTCCTGATAAGGAAAAACTTTACCTGTTGGTCCTCCTAGCTGGCTCCCTGGTTCCTGGTTTTGCTGATTTTTCCATGGAATCTGTTCTAGGTTCGGACACTGCCGGTCTCCTCGGGCCTGGGAGGCAACTCTGGGACAGGTGCAGGTGGCATTTAGGCTGCACCAAGTGGGGTTTTAGCCAAGCTGAGGGGTGACTCCAGCAGCTCTGGCAGCTCAGCTCTTCTCCCAGTCTTTGAGAGCATCATTTCGGTGGAAATTCCATTTCTGGGTGTCAGCTCGAGACTCGGAAGCAAAGCCTGTCATTCCCTCTCGCCGAGAAGCGCCGTGTTGCTGACTCCTTCCCTTCCCTTGCCTTTCCAGCTGTCCCGTTCCCTCCCACGCAGCGGCTCACTCTGAAGGAGGTGTTTGAGGATGGGAAGCCGAGGCTCGACGTCCTCAAGAGCCACTTGGTGAAGGAAGGGCGGCTGGAGGAGGACGCGGCGCTGAAAATCATCAACGACGGCGCCGCCATCCTGAGGCACGAGAAGACCATGATCGAGGTGGAGGCTCCAATCACAGGTCAGAGCTCAGGGCTGCAGTCCTGAATAACAACCAGGGTAACCCCAGCAGGTTTTTTTGCCACGTTCCTTCCACCCGCGAGAGGTTTTTTAGCTCTCCTGAGCTCTCAGAAGAGAGGATTTTGCCGCGCTCTGCTCCTCGCTGCTGCCGCCGTGACCTTGCTTTTCTTAGCGTGGTAATTCTGTCCCTCTTTTGTGCTGTTCTTCCTCCCCCAGTGTGTGGTGACATCCACGGACAGTTCTTTGACCTGATGAAGCTGTTTGAGGTTGGAGGATCACCCAATAACACCCGCTACCTCTTCCTGGGGGACTACGTGGACAGAGGCTACTTCAGTATAGAGGTGACCAAGGAAGTGGAGCTTGGGGTGCTGGGGCTGAAGGAACCCAAAGCATTGAACCTCTGTTCAGATACAGCTGAGAATCAGTTAAAATTCAGCTCAGAAACAGTTCAAATGCAGCTCAAGTAAAATACAGCTCAGAATGAGTTAAATACAACTCAGAATCAGTTCAAATTAAGTTCAGAATCGGTAAAATACAACTCAGAATCAGTTCAAATTAAGTTCAGAATCGGTAAAATACAACTCAGAATCAGTTAAATACAGCTCAGAATCAATTAAATACAGCTCAGAACTGGTTAAATGCAACTCAAAAGCAATTCAGCTCAGAATCAGTAAAATACAGCTCGAAATCAGTAAAACACAGCTCAGAATTGGTTAAATGCCACTCAAAGTCAATTCAGTTCAGCTCAGAATGAGCTCAGATACAGCTCAGAATCAGTCCAAACCCCAAACCCAGATCTCTTATGCTGAATTTACCCTCCTGTGGAGTTCTGCATGGGATGGAAACGATGTTGGTAACTCACAGTGTGATTTTGGGCAGGAAAATGATGCTCCAGTGCCATGATCGAGCTTTGGATCCTCACACAGTGACAGTGAAGGCAGTGGTGGGGTTAATGCCTAAACTCTGCCTTCTGGAGAGGTTTTAATGTCACTTGGAGCTGTCACTCAGGGACACAAGAGGGACAGTTGATGGTGTGTTGCAGGCAACAAGATCCCACCGGGCAGTGGGAAGCAAATGTTGGAAAAACTTCGGGATTCAGCTGAGCAGGAAGAGAAAGGGCCACGTGCCTGAGTCACTGCTGCCCTCTGGAAACCCTGGAATGGGGTCAGGAGAAAGGAGCAGAAGTCACCTGGGCTGTGACAGGGCTTTGCAGCTCCCTGGGATTCCGTGATCAAGAGCTGGGAGTTGTTGGCCTGGAGGACAAAGGATTCAGTGGATCCTGCTGCTGGCTCAGTGGAGACCTGGGATGGGACAGGAAGGGAGAGCTCTTAGCAAATGCCACAAATCCCAAGGGGTTGCAGCCATCTGGATTCACAGAGGCAGGGCCAGAGTGGAAGTGGAGCGCTTATCCCACTTGGAAGCAATGTAAGGAAGGGCTTTTGGGGGAAGAGGGGCCTGGAAGGTGACAGAAATCAGCTGGAATAACAGAGGGAGTGATTTCTCTCGGAAAAAAAAGAGGCTGCAGGAACAGCTGAGCCGCTGGCTCTGCAGAGGAATCTTCCCCAGCGAAAATTTTCGGGGAGGAGCTGTCAGGGATGAGTGCAAGGGGTTCTTTGAAGGATTCTGCCGAGGATTTAGGGAGAGCAGGGCCGACAGCTTGAGCTCCAGCAGCCCCTGGCTCCCTTCCAGCCCCGCGCTCGGGAATCCTGACAGGGAGCCAAGGTGTGACGAGGAGCTGCTTCCGGGGGAGTGGGGACGGCTGCGGCAGAGCTGGGGCCGGGGCTGGTGGGGTTTGGGGTGGTGCTGCCAGGAGGAGCCCCCCGGGGAGGAAGGGGAAGGACTCACCCCACTGCTCCTCTGGATCGCCCGACTGGGTTTGCAGTGAGAGCGTGTTCACCTGGAAAAGGGATTATGTTCCAGCACAGCAGCTCCTTCTGAGAGAAAAAGGGGGTATTTGTGGTGTTAACCCGTGAACCTTCAAATGAGAGGTGTTGGGCCCTGTGTCTGCGTGTGGATTCTGTAGATCCAGAGTGGAAAAGTGCTGCTCCCAGTCTGCTCTTAGCCCAGGATTGGTGTGACACGGAGATTTTGCACCCAGATCTCCAGAAGTGCTGGGGATCAGCGCCCTGGTCTCTCCATGCTGGGGTCAGCACAGAATCATGGAGTGGTTTGGGTTGGAAAGAACCTTCAATCCCATTTTATTCCGCCCTCTGCCCTGGACAGGACACCTTCCACTCTCCCAGGTTGCTCCAAACCCTGTCCAGCCTGGCCTTGGACACTTCCAGGGATGAGGAAGTCTTTCCCAGCTTCTCTGTGCAACGTGTGCCAGGGCCTCCCCACCCTCACAGGGAAGAAATTCTTCCCAATATCCCATCTGAATCCCCTTTTAGTTCAAATCCATTCCCCCTTGTCCTCTCTGCCTGTGATAATATGAAAGAATTCCAAGTGATGGATGATGCTTCGAGAGCTGAGGTGGTGGGGCAAAACAAACCCCTATGTTCTATCTTTTATTTCCTGCTGCTTTTGCCTCTCCTTCCCTTTCCCCCCATCTTGCAGCAGGAATGCCACAGATTGCTCTGATCCCCCTGGAGCTGGCTCTGATCCCACAGCTCAGGGTGGGCTTTGATGGGCACAGGCAGGGGCTGCTCCAAACATCAGGATAAGGCAAAATCCAAAGATTTGATTCCCAGGTGCCTCTCCCTTCCACCTACTGCACTGTGCTGGAGGACATTCCCACCTGGATGTGCAAAATCTGCCTTCTGTAGTAAAACAGCAGCAGGTTTGGAGTATCCCAGATGGAAAAACATCCGGGTTTCCCTGTGATGTGACCGCTGGGAAGGTGGGCAGCAGCAGCAGCCTCGTGAGTCACCACAGAAATTCGTGCATCCATGGGGAGATGATCCTGGGACTGCCCCGAGCAGCTGGGGGTGTCCTGAGCAGAGCCAAGAGCTGGAATCCCTGTGGATTCCTTCCAGCTCAGGATATTCCACGATTCCATAACCGTGACCTTTTAACGGAATGAAATAGGAGGGGATGGTTTAATTGCATCCTGCTGCAGGCAGGCAGGAAACGATGCCAGAGTGGGGGCCAAGGAGGTGTAAGGGCCAAATAACCCTTCCAGGTGTTCCCTCTTGGCTCCAGGCGTTTGGTTGTCCAGGTAAAAGGAGGAATCTGTGGCTCAGACCAAGCCTTTCAACCCCCCTGAGGCCTCTCAGTTCATCAGCTCAGCTGGATGTCAGCAACAAATCATTCAACAGATTCTTGCTGGGCCTCTGGCTTAGGGAAATTCTCATTTAAAAACATGAATTCCCAGCATAATGAGGCCATGAAGACTGGACTGGTTGTTGGGTTTTTTTTAAAGAAAATGATTGTGAGGGGAGAGGGGAGGGAAAGAACCGTGTGAAAGCTGGAATGCTGCTGGAAGGGGACTCTGGGGAGGGTTTGCTGTCCCAAACCTGCTGTGACAGCGAGACTGACTGGTCACAGATCCCAGCTCCAGAGTGCAGGGCTGACAGGCAGCACGGAAATCGGGATGAACTCCCCCATTGCGAGATGCTGACGAGGCAGGGCCCTGCTGAAGGATTCTCCCACCAGCTTCCCAGTGGGAAAAAGGCTTCTTTCATTAAGCTTTTAGTCCCAAATCCCAGAATGGCGCAAGAGAGGTCTGTGCCTGTGGTAGGGCAGGACCATCCTGGTCCACGAGGCTGGAAGACAATGAATAGAATGATTTTGTTAAATTAGAAAGTAAAACAATTGTTATGACCAGGAATAGAATCTGTGGAAAGAGCAGATTTATCAGGAGCAGTGGTGTGATAATGGCATGCACCTTTCCCAGACCAGTTCTTTCAATCCAATTATGACAGGACACATGATTGCTGTCTAATTATGGAATTATATGTTAATCTTGATTTAATGCACTTTTTATCCAGAATAATATTAAAGAGATCCCAGTCAGCCCTGTAAGGTGGGAGTGAAGGTGGATTTGGGGCTTTTGCCTCTATTCCCACTCTGGAAGAGCTGGCAGGCTCCATCTGTAAAACTTCCTTACAAATGCCGGGTTTTGGAAGTGGTGAGAGAGGTCACGGTGGGGGCAGGTTTGGCACCAGCCCCTCTTTCATTTTTGGGGTTGCAGGTCCCAGTTCCTCTGGGAACTCCCTCCCTGTGACCTGCTGAGCTTTCCCTTTCCAAGTGGATCAAACCCTTGGCTTTGGGCTTCACACCAAGAGGCAGAATGAGGAGAGAAGGAGATTATTTGAGATTATTTAAACCCAAAAAGCTGTGGCTACCTGGATTTGCTGCTTGGCTATTGCAAACAGGCAGTACTCAATTCCTGGGCACAGGGCTGGGAAAGGCTGGGAAAAGGATCCATGCAAAACACCAGGAAGCATCTGAGGCATGCGAGTGTAGAAACTCCCTCAGTCCTCATTCCAGCCCCTCTGGAGCCCTCGAGGGCTCTTCAGTGTCCTTTACTCCGTGTCCTCCTGGTACCTGGCAGTACCCACATCCTTGGGAAGTGCCTCCAGCCACAGGGAATGGTCGCTCTCCACATCCCTGGTGTGTCCAGGAAGAATTGTGGTGCCAAATTCAACCCCATTTTGCTTTAAACCCTTTCAAATGTGTTTTAAAATCTCTCTCCTGCAAGCTGCCAACCTTCCATGCATCCCAAACCCTCCCCTATTGATGCTGTATCTCTGCCTTGCTTTGATGCCAGGGCTGGTTCTTCCTCCAAGTCATTTGGTTCATTTATAGCAACTTCCAAGTTCTCCTGCCAGCCCAGAAAAGTGACATTTCGCTTGCAAACACGGGGAGGTTAAAGCTTTAAATCCCAGGATAATTATAAATGGTTTTGTTGGGAGCATTCCTCCTGGTAACAGATGCAATAAAACATGATTCTGCTACTGGCCTTGGCCCCGTTCTCTTTTGGAATTCCAAATTAATCAAGTTGTTAATGTGGGGTTGAATTCCAAGTGAGACACAGGCGATGCTTTACAGCTCCTCGGGGTTTTTGGGATCAGCTGGGATGATTCATGCAGAGCTTACCTTGCAGGTTCAGTGCTTAAACACCACCAGATCTAAGCTGGCTGTGCTGGGAACCAACTGGGAACTGGTTCATGTGGGTTCTGGAGGTTGTTTCCAGCTGGTTCTGGGGATCTGTGCCCCGGATCGGGAATGTCGGAGGGTGTAAAACAGACTTGGTGGTTCCCATTCCCCAGGCATGGGTCCTTCAGCCTGTCAGCCTCGAGGGTAAGCTCCTATTAGAGACTTTAATCCAGATCCTGGAGCTTGCTGTCGTTATGGATTGTCCTTCCAGCACTCCAGAGCAGCGAGGGAACTGTGATGACATTTATTTCCCCGTGCAAGATGAGGGCTGATGCGCTGTCAGCCCGACAGCGCCGAGCACACGGGGGTGAGCGAGCCCTCCCTGCCTCCCAGCCCTTCCCTCAGGCTTTTTTTTTTGGGAAGCCAGCATGAAATATTTCTGCTAAAAACCCCCGTTTCAGCCTGACTTTGGTCTGTGCCTCATCAAAGGCGCCGGCTTTGCAGGTGTTGCCGCTCGCAGAGGGGATGTGGAAAGCCCTTTTCAAAGCCAGAGAGCTTTGCTAAGCTAAGCTTGTTTTTTGGGCTCAGCTTTTCCTGTTTTGAGCTTGAACTTCGCATGACTGTAGAGCAAGCAGAAAAAGCAGGGACGGGGGAAATCAGTGGGGAAGGTGAAGTTGAATTTTCCGGGTGTTTAATGGACAAATAAATATCTGCCTGCTGCTTTCGCTGGTCTCCATCCCAGTGGAACATCTGGAGCAAACAGCTGGTTCTGCTTTGCTGCTCTGCAGAAGGGGTTTTTTCCTTTGGTTTGTGCTGGAAGCAAAGCTGCCCCCACCCAGCTATGAGCTGCTTTCTGTTGGCTACGACCTCATTTGTCACTTCTCCAAGTCAGCCCTAATATAGAGAAATCCTGGTGGCTTTTCCCCACTTGGCCAGGAGAAGATCCACTGCCCATTATGGAGCTGGGTTCCACTTTGGGTGTCTTCCCAGAACCTCTTAGTGCAGTCTCAGGCTGATGAGTGCCCTGGGAAAGGATTTTGTGACATCCCCTCCTTGCCTCTCTTGCAGTGTGTGCTGTATTTATGGAGTTTAAAGATAAATCATCCCAAAACGTTGTTCCTCCTTCGAGGGAACCACGAGTGCAGGCACCTCACAGAATACTTCACCTTCAAGCAGGAATGTAAGTATCAGCAGTGGGAGAAGGATTTGAATCCATTTAAATAATACATTTTTAAAATATATTTTTAAAAAAAGGTGTTGTGAGAAGGCGTGGGCTTCAACTTTTGTGCCTCTGAGTGGCATCAGAGCTGTAAAAACCTGTTGTCTTGTTTTCCTGCTCTTCTGTTTCAGCCCCTGCTATAAAAAACACGCCAAAACCCGAATCTTTAAGTTCTGCTAAGCACCAAATGTGGCCTTTTGGTTTGAAAGCCTGAGTGTGGATGGAAGAAATGGGAACACTTCTCCCCTGATGAGCCAGGCACACACATCCTCCCCTCCCTGACTTGCAGGCCCAGCAATGTGTCATCAGTGCCAAAAGACTTCCAGCTCCAGATTGTGCAGCTGGGATCAGTGATTGCTGTTGGGAACGGGGGGAAGGATTTGCTCCTCCCTGTTTGCACTGGGGAGGATCATTTACCTTTCAGATCACTTCAGTTCAAAGTGATGTGCACAGCATTTGAATATTTTTAAAGCAGTGATGAGGAAAGGTCAGGGAATGATGGATGACTGGCATTCCGAGCAATAAAGGAGGTAGAGAACTCAATGCAAGGCTTCTTTAGGGAATTCTTGCTTAAGGACCCAACTTCGAGAGATGATTCTGGGCAAGGCACGAGTCCAGTCTTTATCTCATCAGCTCTGGGTGCTGTTGGATGGGGGAAAGCTCCGAGGGGATGAGGCTCTGTTCTGTTTGCTCAGGAATGAGCTGGAAAACACCTCCCAGCTCCGTGCTGGATGCTGTGTCCATCACCTGAGCACAGGTGAGCTCCTGGTGAGCTGGGGCCAGTCTGAACCAGGTGATGGGGTTGGGTTTTTAGCCCCTTTGGAAAACAGCAGGTGCTGCTTTTCCCCTTCCCTGAAAACCCCTGTTAGTGTCTCTGAAAAAAAGGATATTTCTGAGCATATTTGAGGCTTGGTGTAAGAGCCAAACTGCTTTGGAAAGGCCGTGATTAAAGTATGGGAACATCCTCTGCTCCCTGCCCAGGTGGGGCATCACTGGGATTGGCATCCCTGAAAGATCCAGTGGGAAGATCCATTCCTGTGGGCAGATCCTGCTGGAAAGGCAATTCCTGCCCTCAATGGCTGTGTGATGCTGCTGTGCCAAATTCAGCAGTCAAATGAGGCTAGAGGTGCAGCAGGGCTGTGGGGAAGTGATGGGGTGGCTTCATCAGCATCCCAAGTTTATTCTGTGATCCCAATTTTCATTATGTGGAAGCACATCATCTCTTTTGTGTTGATCTCAGTGCAAGTGTTCTAGAAAACAACTTGAAGGGAGGTGAATATTCTTGTCCAATTCCAGATTTAAAAAACTACTTCTTTTCCATATACAACAATTACTTTCCAAGTCGGTATTTTCAAATTTTGCAAAATTTGATTCCAAGTCACTGTTTTCACAAATATACAGGTGCAGAGTTTGATTCCAAGTCAGTATTTTCATGAATGCACAGGTGCAAAGTTTGAGTCTAAATCAGTATTTCCATGAATGCACAGGTGCAGAGTTTGTGTCTAAATCAGTATTTTCACGAATGCATTGAGAGTGCAGAGTGATTCCAAATCAGTATTTTCACAAATACACAAGTGCAGAGTTTGATTCCAAGTCAGTATTTTCACAAATACACAGGTGCAAAGTTTGATTCTACATCAGTATTTCCATGAATGCACAGGTGCAGAGTTTGAGTCTAAATCAGTATTTTCACGAATGCACTGAGAGTGCAGAGTTTGATTCCAAGTCAGTATTTTCATGAATGCACAGGTGCAAAGTTTGAGTCTAAATCAGTATTTTCACGAATGCACAGGTGCAGAGTTTGTGTCTAAATCAGTATTTTCACGAATGCATTGAGAGTGCAGAGTTTGATTCCAAGTCAGTATTTTCACGAATACACAGGTGCGCAGTTTGATTCTACATCAGTATTTCCATGAATGCACAGGTGCAGAGTTTGTGTCTAAATCAGTATTTTCACGAATGCATTGAGAGTGCAGAGTTTGATTCTAGGTCAGTATTTTCATGAATACGCAGGTGTAAAGTTTGATTTTTGGGCCACAGACTTAGAACTTCCATATCTCCTTTAGGAACTGGGTTCCTTGAATTTATTGATCAGCACTTTGTGCAATCAGAGCTTGACTGAATTCCTTCCTGCCAGGTCGAATCAAGTACTCGGAGCGAGTGTACGACGCGTGCATGGATACCTTCGACTGTCTTCCTCTCGCTGCCCTCCTCAACCAGCAATTCCTGTGTGTCCATGGGGGCCTGTCCCCTGAAATCACGTGTCTAGATGACATTAGGAAAGTAAGTCAGCTCCGTGGGCTTCTCCCAGTTCCCTGTGGGGCTGACTCCCGCGTGGGTTTGGGGCTGGAGGGGTGCGAACCGTGCCACAGCTCCACTGCTGATGTTGTGTCCCCTCTCCAGTTAGACAGGTTCAAGGAGCCTCCAGCCTTTGGTCCGATGTGTGACCTGCTGTGGTCGGATCCCTCGGAGGATTACGGCAACGAGAAAACCCTGGAGCATTTTGCCCACAACACTGTCCGAGGCTGCTCCTATTTCTACAGGTGAGGGATGTTTTAGGGGGGCATCACGATAAAATCACCGTTCAGGCCACTCTCTGGGGCTTTGCAGTGTACCTGAAATTCTCCTCACTTGGCTCTAATGCGCAAATTCTTGGGGTTTTTTTTGTCTTCTCCTGAAGTGCTGAGCTGTCTTTGGATAAGTTACTTTATGGAATTGGGGTCTCAGGCAGCAGAGTTGCTTTTTTTTTGGTTGGCAGAGTGGCCTGTGAGTGGTTTTCAGTACCAGGATCTCTAGGAAATCATCTTTCCTTGCTAAAATAGAAGGATTTGTGTTGACAGCTCACTTACAGGGAGGGTTTAACAGAACCTGTTGCAATTAATTTTTGAATGATAGAACAATATTTTGGGGTGCTGGACAGAAACTGGATGGTTCCTGCAAGTGGCTGCTCCCTGAAACCAAGACCACTCCTTTGCTGGCTGCTGAGTTCTGCTCCCTTTTTGTTTTGCAGTTACCCTGCAGTGTGTGAATTTTTGCAGAACAATAGTTTGTTATCCGTAATCCGAGCTCACGAAGCCCAGGATGCTGGGTAAGTGCTGCAGCCCAGGGGCTGGGCAGGGTTTGGGCTGGGCTGGGCCGGGTGTAACTCCTGCCCTGTTTTGCAGGTACCGAATGTACAGGAAGAGCCAGACCACGGGCTTTCCCTCGCTAATCACAATCTTCTCTGCACCAAATTACTTAGATGTCTATAACAACAAGGGTAAGGCCAGAGCTCTGCTGCTCCTGGAGGGATCAGGAATTCCCTCTCCCACTCTGCCCTCCCAAAATCACAGGATAATTTGAGTTGGAAAGAGCTCCGAGGCCATCGAGTCCACCCTGTGCCCGATCCCCACCTTGTCACTGAGTGTCATTTCCTTGGACACTTCCAAGGATGGGGACTCCAGACCTTCCTGGGCAGCCCTTTCCAGTGTTTAACAACCTTTTCCATGGAGAAATTCCTGCTGATGTCCAGCCTGTCCCTCCCCTGGCCCAGCCTGAGGCCGTTCCCTCTCCTCCTGTCCCTGTTCCCTGGGAGCAGAGCCCGACCCCCCCTCAGTGCCCCTCCTGGCAGGGAGTTGTGCAGAGCCACAAGGCCCCCCCTGATCCCCTTTTCTCCAGGCTGAGCCCCTTTCCCAGCTCCCTCAGCCCCTCCTGGGGTTCCAGACCCTTCCCCAGCTCTGGACACCCCCAGCCCCTCCATGCCTCAGTGAGGGGACCAGAACTGGACACAGCTCTCGAGGTCCCTCCCCAGTGCCCAGCACAGAGAGACAATCCCTGCCCTGCTCCAGCTGCTACCACACTGGTTTTGATACAAAAAATACACTGTTTTTGATACAAAACCCTCTCCTCCAGTCGCATTCTTGTGCCTGGAATGAAAGAGAGCTTTGTGTGCTGAGCTGAAGTGGTTGACTTAATGAGTTACTGTGGCAATTAACTGTGCAGTCATAAGGCCTGGAATAAAGCTTTCATTCCCAGCCATGGGACAAGGGAGCCCTTTTGATGGATGCTGCCATCCCACAGGAGCTGATAGTGTAGGAAAGCTTTCCACTTCCCTCTGCCCCTAAACCATGGGGATCATGGAGGAATTTTTTCCAGCTGTGGGGTTTTTCACCCCTCACTTTGGATCTTGGCACTGTTTGAGCTTTGCTGTTCGAAGCTGAGAACCAACGTGAGTAAACCAAAAAATTTTAGCTTAAAACTTCTCACTTTGGAGAGTTGGTAGCTTGATTCTACACAAGTGTAACCTGGTGTTGATAATGAAGTTTTTTTTAACACTGGTGCAACTTCCAGAGGGAGCCAGGCTGGGAGAACTGGGGGTGAGAGAGGAAAAGGCTCCAGGAAAACCTTAGAGCTTCTTCCAAGGCCCAAAGGGGCTCCAGGAGAGTTGGAGAGGGACTGGGGACAAGGGATGGAGGGGCAGGACACAGGAAATGGCTTCCCACTGCCAGGGTTAGGTGAGATATTGGGAAGGAATTCCTGGCTGGGAGGGTGGGGAGGGGCTGGGCTGGAATTCCCAGAGAAGCTGTGGCTGCCCCAGCCCTGGAAATGTCCAAGGCCAGGTTGGAGCAACCAGGGATAGTGGGGAGTGTCCCTGCCCATGGCACTGGCTGATCCTTAAGATTCCTCCAGATCCAGCCCATTCCAGGATTCTGTAAGTGGGAAGTGCCCATGGACATTTGTTCTCTTTCCCTTTTCTCCCTCAGCTGCTGTACTGAAATACGAAAACAACGTCATGAACATCAGGCAGTTCAACTGTTCCCCTCACCCCTACTGGCTTCCAAACTTCATGGATGTCTTTACATGGTCTTTGCCTTTCGTAGGGGAAAAGGGTAAGAGAGATTTGGGTTTCTGTTCCAAATTCCCAGTGACTGCTCCTCATATCCTGAGTGTCAGAATCCTGTCCCACAGTGCTGGGAGAGCGTTGCAGCTCCAGGTAGCACAGGAGAGCAGTTCAGGCTCAAGGAGATCTGCATTACTGGGTTAAATTCTTGCAAAACCAGCTGTTGTTACCTATTTGGAAAAGCTTTTACCAATAAACCCCTCCTTTCTTGCTCTTTCTGCATTGCTGGTGGAGCTGATCTTGGGTGCTGTAGCCCCACCTCAGCATTTGGAGATGTTTCTCTTGGTTTGCCACAGAGGAATTTTAAATTCCTGTTGGCTCCTGGCCCACCAAAAAGGAAGCATTCATTTCAATCCAAGGCTTATTTCGTTCTGAGCGAGGCAGCTTAAAATATGACCAAGACTGCCTCAGCTTTTCACCAAAAGCATTTTTCCCTCTCCTGAGGAGCTTAAATTCCACCCCAGTCTTGTATGTTCAGAGTGGGGCTTCACCCTCACAGCTTCCAAAGGGTTTTTTGACTTTGAGGCACCAAAGGCCGAACCCCCCCCCTCCCCAAATCCAGCCCTTCTCGGAGCTGGGTGGCCGTGGCGCGGGTGGGGATGGGGAGGGGAGACCTTGAGGGAGCTCAGGCTGTTCTGCAGGAATGTTGGCACCTCCTTCCCCACGTCTGGTTCCTCTGTGATGTGCTTGGCCTGCATCCACCTCCTTGGCAGAAGATGCAACGTGTGTCGTCTGCTCCGGTGCCGCTGCGGGTACCAGCAGCCTGTGCCTAAAAGCATCTCTAGGCTCCCCCTTACAGGGCACAGACGACCTTGAAATCCTTCCCTCGTCCTGCACATCCCCCTGCGTGCCCCGGGCCTCTCTGACCTCGCTGTCTGTGCCTCTTGCAGTCACCGAGATGCTCGTGAACATCCTCAACATCTGCTCCGACGACGAGCTGATTTCGGATGGCGACGAGACGTTGGAAGGTAAAACATCCCTGCTGGCACCTGAGAGCAGCGGGGGGAAAGGCTGGGGAAGGTCTTTGATGCCTGAGCAGCACTTGATTTATAGCTGGATGCCCAGCCAGCGTCTCCATCCAGTTCTTTTTTGCCCAAGCCTTGTGCAGTTCTGGGTAGGGAATATTTTTTTTTCTCTCCTTTGCTGTTCAGTCACAGAGAAATTAAATGACATTCACTGCGACAGACACTTCTTGCCAGCTACTCTGGGAATGGTTTCCTGCTCCTGCTGGTTATTTTTTCCCCCAATTCAAAATTTCCTGCACCAAAATATCCACCCAATCTTCTCATCTGTTGCAGTGAACTCCTGTGTAAAATGGCTTTCTCATGTCACCCTCCCTCCCCAAAAACGCAGTTTTTGGCCCTGGTTTTAAGCCGTTGCATGAAGGGGACCAATCAGTGGCTGAGCTGATGTGCAGTTTGGATTCTGGGGGGACTCAGGAGCGAGGTGGTGACCTGAGGAAGCTGAGGCACAGCCGTGGGGGGCAGCGAGAAGTGGGGCCTGAGCTGCTTCAGCCCCAGGTGGAGACTCTAACCCGCTTCTCCCATTGCATTTCCGTTTTGATTTTTGGTTTCTTTGTTTTTTTCTTTCCTCCCTCCCATGAAAATTAAATTTGTTTCTTCTATCTCTGTCTTCATCTACTTGTTTCTTGGTGTCTCCTCTCCCTGAAGATCACTACATTTCAAGCTATCCGAAAGGTACCCAGCTAGAATTTGCTACGAGCTTAATTATCACTGCCTGTGCCACCAGATCCTTGAAGTGGATTTCCAGAGCTGACTAGTGGGGCAGTCTCTTCATCCCCTTTCAGTTTTAACATAAGCTCCATGTGTTTTTTTAACCCTTCTGCGTTCCTCCAGGAACTCTGAGAAACGGGGGTCACGTTTCTACCTGATTCTGAATGCAGCCACGTAGTGCATGGCTGAGCCATGGTGCATGTTAGCCCTGGGTTTGGCTTCCCTGTCCTGATGTGTACTGGGCCATGTGAGGAATCTCAGCTGAGAGGAGATGGATTTGTTCCCCTTTTTGACCTGAATTTTCCCTTTGGTTTCAGCTCCCTCCGTGCTTTTTTTTTTGGTTTTTTTTTCCCCTCTCTCCCATAGAGCGGAAGGAGAGTTCCCCCCCTGTGCCCCCTGTCCGTGTGGGGTCAGAGCAGAGCTGCCAGGCTCCGGCCAGCCCTTCCCCGTGCTCCTTGGATGCCAAGGCTGATGCTTGCGTGCCCCTGCGGGCGAGCGCAGCGGTGCCCATCAGCCGCCAGCCCCCCTCCGTGCTCTGCCTTGCCAAGCGTGTCCTCATGGCTGAGTCATTTGTGTCCCATCCCGTGCAGTGTGAGCCCACCTGGCGAGCTGCCTGCGAGGCCTCCCCGAATCCCTGTCCTGTGGTGGTTCTACTCTCTTCAGCCCTCTCGAGTCCCGTGCGCCATCTCGTTGGTGTTGCCCTCCTCACCGCCATCCTGGTGCCATCCTGATGCCATCCTGATGCCATCCTTCCAGCACCGTTCTCTCTCCGGTGTAGCTGTGAATCTGTAAAAAAAAAAACAAAAAAACCATGATTTCTTTTCCTGGAGTCAGGCAGGTGCTTCATCCTGACCTTCCCTGGAGAGGAGGAAGCCTCCAACGTGCTGCTGTTTGCTCTTTTCTCTCCCTAAGGTGGGACAACGGTGCGGAAGGAGATCATCAGGAATAAGATCAGAGCCATTGGGAAGATGGCACGGGTCTTCTCGGTTCTTCGGTGAGGATGGGCTGGGGACTGGGCTTAATTTGGGCACTGGGTGTAATTTGGGGACAGGGTTTAACTGGGGGACTGGGCTTAATTTGGGGACTGGGTTTAATTTGGGCATTGGGCTTAATTTGGGCACTGGGTGTAATCTGGGGACAGGGTTTAATGGGGGGACTGGGTTTAATTTGGGGACTGGGTTTAATTTGGGCACTGGGTGTAATCTGGGGACAGGGTTTAATGGGGGGACTGGGCTTAATTTGGGGACTGGGTTTAATTTGGGGACTGGGTTTAATTTGGGCACTGGGTGTAATCTGGGGACAGGGTTTAATGGGGGGACTGGGCTTAATTTGGGGACTGGGTTTAATTTGGGGACTGGGTTTAATTTGGGCACTGGGTGTAATCTGGGGACAGGGTTTAATGGGGGGACTGGGCTTAATTTGGGGACTGGGTTTAATTTGGGGACTGGGTTTAATTTGGGCACTGGGTGTAATCTGGGGACAGGGTTTAATGGGGGGACTGGGCTTAATTTGGGGACTGGGTTTAATTTGGGGACTGGGTTTAATTTGGGCACTGGGTGTAATCTGGGGACAGGGTTTAATGGGGGGACTGGGCTTAATTTGGGGACTGGGTTTAATTTGGGGACTGGGTTTAATTTGGGCACTGGGTGTAATCTGGGGACAGGGTTTAATGGGGGGACTGGGCTTAATTTGGGGACTGGGTTTAATTTGGGGACTGGGTTTAATTTGGGCACTGGGTTTAATTTGGGCACTGGGTGTAATTTGGGGGCTGGGTTTAACTGGGGGACTGAGTTTAATTTGGGGACTGGGTGATAGGGCAACACTGGTTAGGAAAAAAAAGAAGAGAAAAGCTTCACAAGACAGGTGGTTTTCCCTGACTCTTTTCAGGACACATTTGCCTGAAAAAAGGTTGTAAGCAGGCAGGGGTTGGTCTTTTCTCCCAAAAGTGACAAATGGGAGGAAACAACCTCAAGCTGCACCAGGGGAGGTTCAGGTTGGATATTAGGGAAAATTTCTTCATGGAAAGAGCTGCCAAGCATTGGAATGGGCTTGCCCAGGGCTGTGGTGGAGTCCCCATCCCTGAGGGATTTAACAGATGTGTGGATGTGGCACTTGGGGACACGGTTAGTGGTGACAAGGGTGGTGGCGCCGCATTGGACATGGCGACCTTAGGAGTCTTTTCCCACCTTAATGATCCCTTAGTGATTCCATGATTCCCATGATCCATGACTCTCATTCCCACGCCACCCCCCAGCCTCGCCTGGAGCAGTACAAGCACTGCAGTGCTGAGTGTGTAACTGGTGCTGCTGTTCCCTGCAGGGAGGAGAGCGAGAGCGTGCTGACCCTCAAAGGCCTGACCCCCACAGGTACCCTGCCCCTGGGAGTGCTCTCGGGGGGGAGGCAGACCCTGCAGACCGGTGAGTAGCCCTGCCCCCAGCACTCCCCCTGCCCCAAAACCCCTGCAGCAGCTCCCACAGGCAGCCTGGAGGGTGCCAGGAGACCCCAGCCTTGGGGGGGGTTCAGGCCCTTGGGGAGGAAGGATTCCCAAGCAGGAGGAAGCAGAGGTGTAGGTGGGCATGTGGAGAGATGCCAAGATGTCCCCGTGTACCCTCGAGGAAGAAAACCCACAGCACCCTCGCCTAAAGCATGTTTAGTGCTTAATTGTTTGTTTCTGCAACGAGTTTTTTATCCTTTATTTCCCTTCTAACGCTGCATGGTGCGCATCCTCTGCCTCAGCTCGCTGTGCTGCTGCTGTGTGACAGCCTCTGTGTGAATGTGACAGTGACACAGCTGCTTGTTTGTTCTTCGTTCAACCAAACCCCTCCCAGTCTGCCCCCGTGAAGCCACGAATCCCAAACAAGAGGAAGGTTCAGCCAAAGGAACGAGGTTCCTCCAGGGCCGGATGGTTCAGAAAGTCTCCTCTCAGGTTTTGAGGTAGTTCTGGAGGCTCCTTCCCAAATTTGCTGCCTCGCTCAGCAGCTCTGGGAGCAGGATGAAGCAGAGGATCTGACCCTTCCCACTCTCAGGGCAGGGAGGTTGGCCGGTGCTCAGGGAATGAGCTATCCCAGAGGGAATCCTGTAATCCAGGGGTTTAATCCTGCCCTGCCCTTTGGAGCCTGGCACCTCCCCAGCTTCCCCCTTCCCATGGGCAGCGGGGATTTCCTGCAGCTCTCCCCCAGCTGGGTTCTGGGGTTGCCTGGATTAAATAGTTCACGAGTCAGAAACGTGGAAGTATCGCTGCCTGCTCCCAGCGAGGATGCAGCATCACTCCCAAGCTCATGGATTTCTCTGCCCACAGAGGAGGATGGATATTTTTTCCCTTTTTTTTATAGAAACCATCACAGCCCCGTTGCCCCAGTTCTGGGAACAGAGCCTGAGTGGGAAGGTGGCTGTTGCAGCAGCTCTGTCCCTGTATCCCGACAGCACAGGGTCGTGCAGTGACGTTCTCCAGCACCTTCCCCTCTCAGGGGTTCTCTGAGGGGTACCAGGGACCTCCCCTCCCCCAAAATAAGCCTCTCCCCAGGACAGAACAAACAAGCTGGGCCTTTGCTGCTGCCTTACCCACCCCGCCCGCCGCCTGCAGGCTCCCCCCGCTCCCCTCGGCACCTCCCGGCTTCTCCTGCCTTCCTCACCCCCCTTTCCCTGTCCTGACCCCTTCTCCCACCCCCTTTTCCCCATCCTCCCACCCTTTCCCGTTTCGCACATCACTTCACACTCCCGGTGAATTTATGGGAGCCCCGTCTGCTGGGAGAGGAGGAGAGGGGGCTGCCCCCCTTTTGGGGTGCCTGTGCCCCCCTAAAAAAGGGAAACAGGGCTGCAGTGGGGGGGCCCTGCCCTTCTGAGCCTCTCCCCAGCCTTTCACAGCAGGGCTTGGCAAAATCAGCTGAGCAAAGTCATGGAATCTGGGGCAGAACTGTGCAGCCACAGCTCCATCCTTCCTCCGTGGCCTCCCGAGGACCACGTGGCCTCTGTATTGTGTCCAAAGCTAAAAAGCTGCTGTTTTGAGGCTAAAATCCAGGGAATCTGCTCAGGGGAAGGGCCTCCTCCCAGATGTTGAGGCAGGGCCTACCAAACCTTGGACATTGCTGCAGCAGATTTAGGAAGGGGGACATCGCTCAGCTCTCTGGTGCCTTGTTGCTTGGTAACACTTTCAGGAGGTGGAGCTGAAGCCAAACTGGATTTGGAGCCTGATTTTCTGTTACAGTAACTCCAGGCACCGGGAGCGGAGCAGCCTGGTCCCTGCTGCTTGTCCTTCCCTGGAAAACAGCCTGCCCTTCTCCTTCCCACTGCTCCAAAACATGCCCTGGCATCCCTTCCCTCACGCAGCTGTGGTGCTGGAGGGTGAATTCCACAGAATTTACCTTGTGAAGGTGGCCTGGAGCCACCCGCTGGGAGCAGATCCACGGCTTAGCCCGAGGTTATCGCTGTCCGGTGCACACAGCAGGAAGGCCTCACTCTCTGCTCCTCTGTTCTTCCATCGGATCAATCCAGAGGAAAGGAGACTCCCCCTGAGCCCTCGGGAGTCCCCTTCTCCCCTTCCTCTCCACCTCCTGTCACCTCTTTCTCCCCTCTCGCCACTCGTTTGGCACCACCGGGGCTGGGGGGCCGCGGGCTCTGCGTCGCAGCCATGATGTCGGATCACTCACTGTCACTCTGTTTTTNGATATGTTGTCTGTCCTTGCAGAAAAATATGAGGGTTTTTTCTGCCTCTTGTTTTTTTTTTTTTTTTTTTTTTTCCTGTTTTTTTTTTTTTTTGTTTGTTTTTTGTTTTGGTTTTTTGTTTTGTTTTGTTTTTTTTTCCCTGTCTTCATTTTTGCATGCCACTGTTCTTCTGTATTGCAGCCACAGTAGAAGCGGTAGAGGCACGGGAAGGTATGGCTAGAACCCGGCGAGAGACTCAAATCATCTCCGTGTGTGCGTGCGCTCATTTTAAAGAGCTTTACCAGCCCTTAACGGAAGCTTTTTACTCTTGCATCACCAGAAGTGGGGGAGGACGAGGCCCTGCTGGGAAGGAAAAAAAATACCCAGGGGCTTGGTTCAAGGCTGTTTCAGCTTGAACAGTTTATTCCTCAGTGGAACACCTTTATTTGGAGTTGCCGGAGCTGTTCCTGCTCCGGTGGCTCAAGACCTTGGGGTTGAGGTCCTGCAGTCTGCCAGCACCATCAGAACCCTTAGAAAACAGGTTTTTGTGGTGCTGGTGTAATCCCTGCCTTCCCCACAGGTAGGCCAGGGTGGAGAAGTAATTCTCTGCCTGTAGAGTGTAGGAATGAGAGATCCATGAGGATTTTTCCTCCATACGGAGCGGGGCCACGTAGCTCTGTAGGGGCTTTGCTTACCAAAGGAAGTTGTTTGTAAGCCAGCCAAGTCCTTGTAAAAGATTTGGCACAGCCTCCTTTTCTTTAAATCCTCTGTAGCACAAAGGAGTTTTCACATTTGGTCCGTGCCATCAGGGCCAGGGTGACGTGCTCGTCCCCGCGGTGATGGAACAGGGGCATGAAATTCCTCAGTGGGATTCATCCCTCCCAAATCTGCCCGTGTGTCTCCTGGTCATGCAAGAATTTTGCCTTTGTGATCCAAGGACTAGCTGTTCCCCTCTCCTGGTGTTGCAGTGTGTGGTTTGTGTCGGAGTTCAGAGCCTTGTGGTGGTGTCTTTGTTCTGTTGTTCTGGGTTTTGCTTTTTTCCTTAGTTTTTATTTTCTTTTTAATTGTTATTTTTTAGTGTCGTGTTTTTCAGCTTTGAAATTTTCCTGAGATTTCACTCTCTGGGGACAGCGAGCACTTGTCTGGTTTATCAAGTTCCTCCTGTTCTATTAAAAGGGGGGGAAGTTTGGCATATTGGGAGGAAATCCTTCCCTGTGAGGGTGGTGGGATGCAATTCCACCAATTCCAAGCTGTGACTGCCCCATCCCTGGAAGTGTCCAAGGCTGGGGGGGTTGAACCTGGGATAGTGGAACCCTGCCCATGGCAGGGGGTGGAACCGGATGACTGTAATCTCCCAGCCCAAACCATTCCATGAAAAGCTCTTCAAGAGCCCAGCAAATCCCAAACTTGGCTGCTCCCAACGCCAAAACTTCCCCGGAGAATCCCCAAACCCAGGCAGGTGCTTTCCGTCCCCGCCACTGTCCCCCTTGATGTCTGGCGTGTGCTGGAGGGTTCCCCTGGGGGAAATCCAGGGCTGCTCCTGCTGACAGCTCCTCCCTGTGCTCCCTCCCCGCAGCCATCCGTGGGTTCTCCCCGCAGCACAAGATCCGCAGCTTCGAGGAGGCGCGGGGGCTGGACCGCATCAACGAGCGCATGCCCCCGCGCAAGGATTCGCTGCACTCGGACGGCCCCGTGAACTTGGTAACCTCGAACTCTGCGGACAAGAACGGCACGGGCAAGAAACCCCAGTAACGCTGCGAGCGCCCACACCTGCACCGCGAGAGGATCCCAAACTTAATGAATTTTATTTATTTATTATCGGGGCGGGGTGGGGGCAGGGGGAGAAACCAACTTCACCTGGAGGCACGTCCATAAATCCAGTCCGCATCCGTTCTGTAAGAAAGCGACCATTTTGTAATTTTTTTCTTTTTATTTATGTTCAATATATATAAAAACGTCCCTTTTTTTTTTTTTTTTT
>WEKY01057067.1:63209-74610 GCA_013390045.1 Picathartes gymnocephalus | reverse complement strand
TTTTTTTTTTTTTAAATTTAGAAACCAATCCAACTGCTAGTGCATCCCGGGAATGTTGTGCTGTCCAGCTGCCCTCCCCAAGAGGCCAAACCTCTGCCTGGGGAGGGGGGGTTGGATTAAAAAAACAAAAAAATCAGTCAAACCAGGCAACTTGGGTCGTTGGCTTTGGCACAATTTGGAATTAGCCTGAGCTTTCCAAAGCAGGTCCTTCCCTTCAGGATACGGTTGGGTTGGTTTTCCTTTTCACACCTGTTTTCTTCCCAGATTTTTCCTATTGTTTTCTTCCACCTCTTGCCTACCTGCAGCTGCTGCTTTAGCAACCAAATTCCCTGGAAGGCAGATTCCTGGGATCCATCCCTCTTTTCCAAGGTGACAGCCAGGGGTAGCTCTGAAGGACTCCAGGGTTCTTAACACCAATCACAACACCTTTTCCTTCAGGAATTCAGCTTTATCCCAGTGGAGTCCCTAAGGAAAACAGGGAGAAGAAGGTGGGGGAAGTGCTGCCTCTGGTTGTGGCTCTTCCTCTAGGAGCAGCCAGTTTGTGCAGCAGAATTCCCTTGGGAATCGCTCTGATTCAGAGCAGAGGAATTATCTTTGCTGCCTGATGATCCTTGGGAAAGCTGCAGGAATTTTAAAGGAGAAGGGGGCAATTTCTACCCTGGAGGTTACAGCCCCCCTGTTACCCCACCACCACAGGCTGCCCATCCCACGGCACATTCCCAGCTGTTCCCAGCTCTGGAATCAGCTCTTGCTGAGCAGTTTGGGGTAGGGGGGGACAGGGTGGTCCCCCCCCAGTGTCACCTCCCTGTCCCCCAGGGGGGTCTCCCACCCTCTGCGTGACTTTGGGCATCACCCACCCTTGGCTATTCCAGAGGAGCCGTGGGCAGCTCAGCCTTTCCCGGCAGCTGGAGCAGGGTTGCTGATAAAAGTTTGGGATAAGGTGGGTGGGGCACTGCTGGTTTTGGGAGATGTGGCTTGGTGCTGGTGACAGGGCAGCCCCCGGACTGGGAAGCAGGGAGGGGTTGGAAGGCAGAACCGAGGGGAGCTGGCAGGAATTTTGGCAGAGTGTTCTGGACAGGGGTTCCCAGGGGACACCCCCTGGGCCTTGTCAGGGATTTTGGAATGGGAGCTGAGCTTTCTGTCACTCCGAGTGGTCTCTCACTCAGACTGGCAGTGTTGGGGAAGGGTTTTGTGAGATTCCCGTTGGTCCCTTCCCATGTGAGCCGTGTCCATTGCCTGGAGCCGAGGCAGCAGCTCCTGGAGCATCCCCCTCTGCCAGATTTCCCTTTTCCCCACCTTGTCCCGTGCTCTCCACAGGCAAGGCTGAGCCTCTCCCAGAGGATCTTTGCCAAGGCGTTCCCTGGATCTTGCCGTCTTCCCTCGGCCGTTCCAGCGCCAGCAGAAAACAGCAACTTCCCAGGAAGCTTTCAAATTGTCTTAGGATCACACGTCACCTAATCCCACAGGGCTGTTTAGGATTCTGTGAGCAGACCGCTGGCTTTCCACACTTCTGACTCACATGCCTCCACTTTCCCCTCGTTTTTGTTTTTTTTTTTTTTTCTTTTTCGGCTTTTTTTTTCCCTCCCTTTGATCCCTTTTTTTTTTTACACGCCCACCGCTTTGCGAAAAGTGCGAGATGTTTGGAGCGAGCTTCTCTCTCCCCCCCAGTCCGAGGAGTGGGGCCAAATTGCCTTTTGTCTGTGAGTATTTCTTCGTCCTTCCAGGGCCTCCTGTGAGCGCGGTGAGCCCGTGTGTGGTACCCGGGCGCACGCACCGTGCCCGCGGCTGCCCGTGCATGTTCGGCCGTGTTGTGCTGACCCAGGCTGGGATCTCACCCAAGCAGCCAGGTTTTAGTCGGGATACTCGGGATGGGAATTGCGGGACCCCGAGCCTGGCACCGCCCCCGTTCCCAGTGTGGGGGTGGGGTCAGCAGGGCCCGGCCCATCGCCGAGGGGGATTTGCTTTTTGCTGGCACTTTGTCCCCGCCACCCTCTTCTCCTGCTCTGGCATCACCGGTTCCTCCTCCCCGGAATCCCTTTGGACCTTGTGCTTCGTGGTTTGGGGGCTCAGATCCAACCCCCTGTTCCTTGGGGCTGATGGAGCTGCAGCTTCCCAGTGTCCTGGCCCCGGAGCAGGGCTGGGTGTTGGTTGTCCTGGCCCTGGAGCAGGGCTGGATGTTGGTTGTCCTGGCCCTGGAGAAGGTGGCCAAGGGTGGGATTTTTGTCCCCCCTTTTTCCCTGGGGCTGGTGGAGCTGCAGCTTCGCAGTGTCCCAGCCCTGGAGAAGGTGGCCAAGGGCTGGATGTTGGTTGCCCCGGCCCCAGAGGTGGTGGCCAAGGGCTGGAAGTTGTCCCTGTGGCACCGGCACATGTGGATGTCACACTGCCAGGTCCCCTCTTCCCTTTAAAGCAGTTCCCAAGGGGGTGAGGAGCAGCGATGGAGCTCTGGGTGCTAATTACCCCCTCAATTAACGCCCCCTCTCCGTGCTGGGCTTCCCCTGCCACAGCCCCGAGCCGAGGTCCCCCCTCCCCTCTTTTGGGGACGACCTGGGAGCAGAACTCCCTGCCCCGATCCCCACCACAGCAAACCAAAAAACAATCCAGAAACGCCCCCGAATTCCCCGTTTTCCTCCTTTTCCCCCACAAATCCAGCGCCTCAGAGCTGGGTTTGCCTCTGACCCCTCACCCCCGAGCTCCCGCCCGTCCCTTCCCCTCCCCGGCTGCCACCTGGAGCTTGGACAACCGGGATTGTGGGAAGCCCACCGGCCCCGGGGGAGCCCCCCCGACCCGAGGGAGCCCCCCAAATCCAGGGAAAGCCCCCACCTCCCCGCAGCCTGGGTTTTTTTGCATGTTCTAGCAAGGTGCATGTCCAAGGAGGGGAGTCGGCAATGGGGCGGGTGGTGGGTTGAGTTCAAGCTTAATTTTCTTTTTGGGATTGGGAGAACCCCTCTGGCTGCCTCTGGCACAGATCCCACCTGGCCAGGGCAACTGGAAGGGATGCAGATCCCACCAAACCTCGGCCAGGGAGGACCTGAAGCCCTCCAGGGGTGCAGTGATGGTGATTTTAGGGTTCTCGTTGCTGAAGGATCATACGCCCGTTGCCTGGAGACTGCCTCCTTTTTAATTTTTATTTTTATTTCTTGCTTTTTTTTTTTTTTTTTTTTTTTTTTTTTTTTTTTTTGTAGAAGGAAAAAAAAAAGAGCNNNGTTTTGTTGAAAGGAGAAAAAAAATGGTGAAAATGTTATTTATTGGCAGAAATTATTTAATATAATTTTTTTTTTTTTTTTTTTTTTTGTGAAACAAGGAATGAATTTGTTAGAACTGTCTCGATGTAAATCGGAGTCATCTTTAAGGAGGAAAAAAAAAAGAAAAAAAAAGTTAAAAAATTGACACAGTCACTGGGCTCCGCTGTGGTTTTTTTGGGGGGCGAGGGGGCTCCCTGTGCTGCCAGAAGGGAGGATTTTGGGGGCTCTTACAGCCTCTCCAGGGCTGGAACTGCGCCCAGACGGCGTCTCCCAGCCCCCGGCGGGTCGGCACACGCGGAGCTGCGGCTCCTGGCTGGATTTGGAGAGCTCTCGGCTCCTGCTCCTCGTCCTTCCCTGGGTAAATAACCCGCTGCCAGCAGGGAGAGGACGGGATGTGCCAGCTCTTGTTTCAGCCCGGCTCCTTCCTTGTCGCTTTTGGGGGTGTTCCCTCCACACCGAGAGAATCCAGGCAGCAGCCCTGGGGTCGCTGCTGGTCGGGATCCACCCGGGTGGATCCGAGCGGTCACAGCTCCACCGCCGGGCTGGATCCTGCCCAGGGATCCCCCTCCATTCCCGGGAAGCTGCTGCGCCTCCCACCTGTGCCTTCCACACCTGGGATCCATCCCCTCTTCCCAAGTGACAGCCGAATATTCACGATGAGCTCTGGAGGGCTCCAGGGCTTTATCCCAGCCACAGCAGCTTTTCCTTGGGGAATTCAGCGTCCCTCGAGCTCAGCTCACCGCGTGCTCCCTGTTTCCCACCTGCTCCTCCCGACAGCATTCCCGCTCCCGGCCGCCGGATGCATCCAGGGCGCGCCCGGGCCGGGACGCTCCGGCTCTCCCACCCTTTTCCTGGGTGTTCCCACCAAAACTGGGGAGCCCCCAGCCCCCAGCAGCGCTCGCAGACCCCGCGCTCGGCACCGGGGGGGTTCCCGGCACATCCGTGCCCATGGGAGCATCCCTGGGAGCATCCCTGGGGCCGGCCGCACGTTCCCGGCTGGCATCGCCGCGCTGAGCAAACAGGAAACACTCGCCCTTTGTTAATCCCGGCCCGGGCTGCGCGTTAAATATTTATCTGTGAGCGGAGGCTGGTGCTGGGAGCCGCGGGGAGGGAGGGACCGAGGCAGGGCCGGCGCTGGAGGCTCCTCACCGGGCACGGGGACCGTGCGTGGGGACACGGGGTGAGTGGGGGTCCGGGCGGGGCGTGTTGGCAGCCCAGGGTGGGCTCTGGTGAAGGGGGCTGCTCCTCGCATGGCCAGCGGGTGCTGCGACCTCCCGAGGTGTCACTTGGTGGGCTGGAGGGGACCTGGAGGGGATGGTCACCTCTCGGCAGCAGGGATGGGGTCGGGGGTCTCCTCGCAGGGTTTAACCCTCCCTGCTGCCCTCCCTGCCCGTGTCACCCCGGGGCTTTCCAGCTGCATCAGCCCCTGTCCCCAGCCGGTGTCCTCGCCACGGTGTCCCCAGCTGGCACCAAGGAGCTGCCTCATTCCCACAGCGTTGGGGTGGGAGCTGCGTCCCCCAGGGCCGTGGAAGGGGGGAGGACACCCGACCCTGTCCCCTGTGTCCCTCGTGTCCCCTGGGCGCAGCATCGCAGCCAGACAGGGCTCCTGCCATCGTCCCCCCCTCGTCCCCAGCAGCAGGGGGCGGTGGCTTGGTGGGGACCGAGGGGTGGCAGCGAAGCCACCATCCCTCCGGGAGCTCACGTGGGAGCTCACGGGATGAGGAAGGGCTGGGGCAGCCCCGTTTTGGGGGTGTCAGCAGTTTAGGGGAGCAGGAAGTGGCCGGCGGGTGAGTGGTGGGTGCGGACGCTGCCCGAGGGGGCGAGGGGGGACACGGGGCACCCCCAGAGCGGGGCACGGGGAGTGTTCCATGGGGGTCCCCGTGCTCGGATTCCTTAGGGATGGAGGGATGGAGGGGTGCAGCGGGGATGGGGGCTCTGACTGTGTCTCCACACCAGGGCTTGGGGGGCACAGGAGTGCAGACCTCACTCTCCACTTCTGTCCTCACCTCTCAGCATTTCCCTCCTCATCCTCTTCCAAACCCCCCCTCAAAATCCCTTTCTCCATCGGGCGGGGAACTGGTGACGCTGGAGGGGGTGAGGTGGGACACGGGCAGGGCACGGGGGTCTTACATGGGGGTCCCCAGTGCCCAAATCCCTAGGGAATGGAGAGATTGAAGGGATGGAGGGGATGGAGGGGACGGAGGGGATGGAGGGATGGAGGGATGGAAGGTCACCCGTGGGAAAGTGGGTGGCAGTGGGGATGGGGGCTCTCCTCTCCCCGTGCCCCCATCCCGGCGCTCGGACGTCCACGGGAGCACAGACCCCACTCCTCGCCTCAGTCCCGACCTCCACCCAGCACTTCCCTCCCCGTCCTTTCCCGAAAATCCCCCTCCGAGCCCCCGTCTCCACCGCGGCGGGGGGCCGGCGGCGCCGGGCTCGCCCCGTTTCGTAAGCGGGGCCGGGTGTGCGGGAACGCGTGCGCGGGGCGTGGGATGAGTTCAGCCTCTTGGCTCCGTTCCCTGGATCCCATCCCTGGAAATGTCACTGGAAACTCTGAATGGGCCGGCCCCGCTCCAGAGCGGGGAGCGCTGGGGGGGCAGCGCACCCCGGGGGGGCCGGGGCACACGGGGACCCAGCGCCGGGGAGGACGGTGGCTCCCGACCCGCCCGGGGGATGCTCTTGGGGGGCTCTCCCCGCCAGCCCCCCACGATGCGCTGAGGCCCCCCCGCTCCTTCTCCCGGCAAAGTTCGTGCCGTGGATTTTTCTTCCCTGCCGCTCGCTGCTCCGTCCCGCTCGCCCCGGGGCTCCCCAAAACCCCGGCGCTTCCCGGGGGTCCCCGCTGGCACCGCCCAGGAGGTAAGAGCTGGCTGGGGGGGCCGGCCAGGAGGGGATCCCCCGCGGGGACCCCCGGGGCCGGGTTTTGGGGGACACTCCAAAGGAGGAGAAGGACGGGGCCGAGCCCCGTGCGGGCGCTGCGCTGGGAATGGCGTGGAGGTTCTTGGGGTGCCCTGGGGGGATGGGAGCCTGCACCCCACTTTCTGTGCCCCGGGGCACATCCTTCCCTGTTCCTCAGTTTCCCCACGGGGCTAATTAACACTAATTACAGCCTTGAGGCTGGCGAGCCTCCGGCGGTGTGGGGAACAGAGAGCCGAGGGGTCCCCAGCCCGATTTGGGGGTCCCACACACAGAGGGCACCGTGCCGGGCTGGCAGCCCCCCAGGCTGCCCCGTTTGAGGGGGGTCTGGCCGTGGGGGGCACCTGCCGGTGCCGCGGTGGGGACGGAAACGTGAGGGACGAGCCAGGGCACAGGTGCTCCCTAAAGGCCCCGGTGCTGCGCTCGTCCCTGGAGCCCTCCCGGTGTCGGGAACGGCTCCGGGGGTCCCGTTCCCCCCAGCCGCCCCCCGCCCGCTCCGCGATGAGTCACAGCATCGCCCTCCCGGCGGGCGGTGCCGGGCTCGGCCGCGCGTTCCCGACTCCTCGTCCCTCCGTCCCCTCTCCCTCCCCTGTTTGCGCTGCAGGGCGGGGAAATATTTCTGCCCTGTCGTGTTCCCGGCACTGGCAGCGCTCCCGGGCGGGCGACGCTGCTGCCGCCACGTGCCCGGGCTGGAGGGCACCGCGCCGGGATGCCGGGGCGATGGGAACGCCGCACAACCATCGCCCCGACCCGCTCCGGGCGTGTTCTTCCCGGAGAGCCCGGGGGGCTGGATCCATCCGGGCAGAGCCAGGGCAGGGCGAGGGCCGGGTGGTCTGGATCCGCACGGAGAAGGCGATGGGGAGCCGTGCCAGGACTGGTTCTGAACAGGAACAGCCGCTCCCCCTGGCACAGCGAGGCTCCCTGAGCTGGCGACGGTGCCACCGTCGTTGCCACCCCGCCGTGATCGTTGTCACCCCACACACGGCGTCCCCTGCGCCTCTGAATGACAGGGGATGCTCCCAGCGGTGGGGCTGGGGTTCCTCTGTACCCCCATCTCTCTGGAAAAGCCTGGGAATGCCCAGAAAACAGGGACACGGGACGCCCCGTGAGCACAGCTGCTTTTCCCACAGGGCACGGGCAGCTCCGGGGCACCTTCCCGGCTCCCCCCGGCCATGGCGGGCCGGCTCCTGCCCCCCGACACCAGCCCGGCTCCGGCTGTGGAGGACGTTCCCCGCCTCCACCCACCCCTGCAGGTGTCCCCGCAGCACACGGTGACACGGGTGAGTGGGGCTGGGGGCTGTCACATGCCGGGGGGCGCGGGGGGGCTGCACCCTCCTTCCCTTTGCCCCCCCCACCTGCGCTGCCGCCGCGCCAGCCCCTCCCTGTGCCGCAGGTTCCCGTCATCTGCCACCGCGGCTCCAACACCCTCAACTTCCACTTCCATGACCCGGAGAGCCGCGGCACGGCTGAGAACAGCCAGGGAGCTCCTAAGAGCTCAGGTACGGCCCTGAGCATCCCTGGGGGCTCCCCCGAGAGATGCTCACCTGAGAGATGCTCACCTGAGCAACGCTTACCTGAGTGATGCTCACCTTGTCCCCAGTGAATGAGTGGTACCAGACCTGGCCGGCCAAGGAGCAGAAAGCCCCCGGCGCCCCTGTGCCCGCCCACCCCACAGCCAGCCCCAGGGCTGCCCCCAGCTGCCCACGGCCTCCGGGCTGGTCGGCCACCTGGACCAAGGACAGCAAGCGGCGCGAGAGGCGCTGGGTGAAGTACGACGGCATCGGGCCCGTGGACGAGACAGGAATGCCCCTCGCCTCACGCTCGGTGAGTGGGGGTGCAGAGCGGGGGTGTCACCCCGCTGTCACCCCCTCACCACCCCGATGTGTCCCCCCCCAGAGCGTGGACAGCCCCCGGGACTGGTACCGCAGCATGTTCCGGCAGATCCACCGCAAGCTGCCAGGTGAGCCGAGGTGTGCGGTGTGGCACGGAGCGGGCACAGCTCGGCACCCGCTCACCCCCTCCATCCTCAGAGCCCGACTGGGACACCCATTCCTGCCCCGCCACGGCGCCTCCATCGCCCCCCAAACCGCGGAGGAGGGGGTCGGCCCCAGCAGAGCCCCCCGGAATGCCCAACGGGATGGACTGGTGAGTGTGGCACAGGGACGGGGGTGCCCTCGGGGCGGGGGCTGTGGTGGCTGAACCCCTCCCGCGCCCCCCAGGACCCGCTGGGGTGACACCGGTGCCACCGCCGAGCCTGGCAGCATTTTTGACTATGAACCAGGGCAGTTCTCTCCGCTGGAGCAGGTAGGCAGGTCCCGGCACACCGACAAGGAGGGCGGTGGGCACCACAGCGGGCACACACCTGACCGCCCCCTTGCCCTTTCCAGAGCCCGGCAGTGGCGCGGCCAAAGTGGGCTCAGTCCATCGAGGTGAGGTGGTGGCGGGGGGCAGGGGGTGGCAGCGGGGTCCCGGTGCCCGCGGGCAGTGCCAGCCTGGCCCACCGCAGCCCCGTCCCGGCCGTGCAGGTGCTGCTGGAGCAGGAGCTGGAGCAGCTCAGCGAGGAGCTGGACAAGGACATGAGGGACATGGAGACGCGCCGGACCCGCCGCCAGGTACCCCGAGCCCCTCCTGCCGCCCCTTGGTCCCTGCAGGGCAGCCAGCTGTGGGCACGCCCAGCTGTGGGCACGGCCAGCTGTGGGCTCAGCCTTTGTGCAAGGCTTGGACATGCACGTGGTGGGATGCACAGCTGGATGCATGCGTGCACATCTGGATCAATGCCTGGATGGGTGCATGCACAACTTGGGTGCGTGCGCAGCTGGATGTGTGCAGAACCGGATGAGTGCACGGCTGGGGGTGTGCGTGGCTGGATCCCTGCACATCTGGATGCCTGCATGTCTGGGTGAAGGCACAGCTCGCTGCGCGCACATCTGGATCCGTGCACAGCTCGGTGCCTGCCTGTCTGGGCCCACGCACATCTGGACCCACGCACGGCTGCTCAGCGGCCCGGAGCCGTGGCCGTGGGGCTCTAGGACCCAGCCCGTCCGTCCGTCCGTCCGTCCGGCGCTTTATTGGCGCAGCCGAGCTGGACTCCTTCGCTTCCCGCCGAGACTCGGCCTCCTGGATGATTAATTTTTCTCTCCCACCCCCTCCCGCTCCTCCCGGCAGAGCCCGGCGGCTTCTCCCACCGCTCGCTCCCCTGCTCCGGCCTCCCCGGCTGCTCGGTGAGTTCAGCGGCTGCTCCCAGGCCCCGCACCCCCAAATCCCCCTGCCCAGACCCCGCTCGAGGTGAGGGACAGGACCCTGCTCTGGGGGTGGCGGGCGGGTTGTCCCTCCAGCGTCCCGAGGGGTGGGAACTCTCCAGGCATCCCCCGCGGGATCCCCGCCGACCCCCCGTGGCAGCGCTGGCCCCCTCGCCCCCCCAGAGCCCGGCACGGGTGGGACCCGGCGCTGGGCCGGCTGCCCGGTGGGTGGGACGCGGCCGGAGAGGGGCTGACCCTTTCCCCCGTCCCTGGAGCAGGGACGCCGTGTCCCGGGGTTTGGCTCCGTCCCAGGGGAGGTGACGGCGCTTGGATTCCCACCGCTGTGTCCCCATGTCCCCACGGGCACAGGGAGGGGACGGCTGTGCCGCCGGGTGCCGGAGCACCCCCGGGATGGGGTGGGCCCCTCGGGATGGGGTGGGCGCCCCGGGGTGTCCCCACACACCCCTCTGTGCCCCGGCAGCGGCAGGAAAACAAACAAACAAGCGCCACCTCTTGTAGGATCTACCGTAACCCCCAGGGGCGCGCAGGGGGGACGGCTCCCCCCCTCCCCAACCCCTCCTCCGCCTTGGGGGGGGCATTTGGGCTCTCGCAGTGCCCCCAGGAGCGGGGTTATCCATTAGCCAGGCGGCCCTCCCCTGCTCCGTGCTTCCTGCTCGGCGGCAGCGGGGCCGAGCTGCCGGCGCTGCCGGAAAACTTTGGACCTGTCCCGCTTGGCTGCCCCTGGGATGAGACCCTGGAGGGGTGCAGAGAGCAGATCCCGGGGTCCTGGTTCTGGAGGACCCAGTGGTTCTGATCCGTGGGACCCAGGGGCTCTGGTTCTGGGGGACCCCAATATCCTGAGTCATGGAACTCAGGGATCCTGGTCCTGGGGGACCTCGGTATCCTGGTCCATGGGACCCGGGGGTCCTGATCCATGGGCTACAGGGGTCCAGGGGCACCCCGATATCCTCATCCATGGGACGCAGGGGTCCTGACCCCGCCGAGAGCAGCAGAGTCGGAGCAGGGAGGGTCCATGGCAGCTGGACACGAGGCTCAGCCCTGCCCTGAGCCACTGCCACCCCACAGGAGCCCCCTGTCACCCCACCGGCTGTGGAGCCCCCCTGTCACTCACCGCTTACCTGCCACCCCCAGCATGGAGCGGGGTGGGCTGGGGCTGGCCAGTGACCAGAGCCATGCAGCCCCAGGCAGAGGTGAGCCCCTCTTTAGCCCCCCTGAGCCCCCCAAGCCCTGCCATGGGGCACCCCAAGCCCCCCGGCTGGTGACACCCCGCTCTTTGCAGACACCCTCAGGCCGGGGACCCTCCCCAGCTTGTCCGACCTGGGGGACCCCGTGGAGCCCGTCAAGAGGGAGGAGAAGAAGGTGAGGCTGGGCTGGTCCCATCCCATGAGGGATTTGGGATGGCCGGGACTGGGTGGGCTCCCTGTAACCCCTCCTCTCCCTCCCCAGATGAAAGCTGCTCGCCTCAAGTTCAACTTCCAAGCTGAGTCTCCCAAGTAAGCGCCGGGGTCACTCCGGGGGTCCCGCCTGCCCCTCGGGTGGGGGATGGGGACTGGAGGAGCCCTGGCACGCGGGGTGGCCCTGCCAGCCGGGCTGGGGACGGGTCTGTGCCCCCGGACAGGTGTGAGAGCGTCCCTTGCAGGGAGCTGACGCTGCAGAAGGGGGACATCGTCTACATCCATAAGGAAGTGGACAGGAACTGGCTGGAGGGGGAGCACCACGGCCGCGTGGGCATCTTCCCCTCCAACTACGTGGAGGTGAGCCCGGGGGCATGAGGGGTCAGCGGGCCCGGAGGTTCCCGGCGCTGCCCCTCACCCGCGTGTCCCACGCAGATCCTGCCCCCCACGGAGGTGCCCAAGCCCATCAAGGCTCCCACGCTCCAGGTGCTGGAATACGGCGAAGCGCTGGCACTCTACAACTTCCGAGGGGATCTGCAAGTGGAGCTCTCCTTTCGCAAGGTACCGCCGCTCCGCTCCGTGCCGGGCCGTG
>WEKY01057067.1:29696-50109 GCA_013390045.1 Picathartes gymnocephalus | reverse complement strand
CGTGTCTTATCCTTGTCCCCTCCTTTCCAGCCTCAAATCTCTTCCCATTCCCCCCTCCGCTCTCCTGAGCCCCCCGGCGTGAGGAACAACGGGGAGGGACTCAGGGAGGTGGGGAAAGGACAGGGCTGGGTGTTCCCAGTGCAGGGTGGGAGCCTGGGCACCCCCTCCCCTGCTGCCCTTCGGCCACCCCCACCTGGAGCCCTTCCCCTCACCTGGGGGGCCCCGGCTGAATCCCCCCGCTGATCCCAAGGAGGATGCTCAGGCTGGTCCAGGTGATGCCGATCCTCCTTTCAGGGCCCAGGTGAGGAGGAGGAAGAGGGAGGTCTGAGCCTCTTTTTTCCACCCTGGCACCCCTGGATCACCTGGAGCAAGGGAAAGCTCCCGAGCACCTGACAAGGAAAACCGAGGAGTGGACCCAGATGTGTGCTGGTGTTGGCTGGCCTGGACAGGGTTAATTCATCCAGTTTGTGAGGAAAATTCTTGGGATTGGTGGTGCTGGACTGGTGGTAGGTTGGCATCTGCTAAACCTGTCCCTGTCCCCTGGGGTCCTGTCCCCGAGGGGCTTGGGGGGCTCTGGGGAGTCAGGGGGACAGTCGGGATTGCTGCAACACCACTGAGCTAACCCGGAATTCCTGATCGGGAGGAAAAAGGAGGAGGATTGGCTCATCCGAAGGGAATGGTCCCCATCCCAGGATGGCCCCACTGCCACTCACATGGATCCCCTTGGAGCAGTGCTTCCCTTCCCTCTGCTCCTGGGGGTTCGAGTGCTGATGAACCTCACCCAGGGCTGCTTCAGACACCGGGGCTGAGCACGTTCCACATCGTAGAGTTAATTTTCCCTTCCTGCCAGCTCTCCCTATTAACGCTGGGATCTTGTGGGTGGCGCAAAACCCGGTAATTATCCACTTTTTACTATAAAAGATGGAATTCTCCTCCCCAGCCACTGCAGGGAGTACGCAGAGTGAATCCATGGGAACGCCTGGGTTAAGTTTCCATGGGTGAAATCCCTCTCCTGAGTGCTGGGAGGGCAGGAGGAGGTGGATACTCTGCATGGAGGAGAGGTGGGATGCTGGGGATGAGGTGGCAGGGGAGGTCTGGCTGTGCCACACAGGGTGACAGTGATGCAGACAAAGCCACCAGGTGGGTTCAGATGAGCCCAGGCGGGGTTGAATCCAGGGAGGAATCAACACGTGCAGGCCATGGAGGGGCTGCCATGGATCTCTGCCCACTTGGGAGCCACCCCGAGGTCTGCAGGGCTCAGATCTTGTGGGAGAGCGTGTCCCTTGCTCGGGCGCACGGGCTCCGTGTGTGGCTGTTAAATATATATATATAAATATCTCTATTCTGTATATTTAGCATCCCTGCTCTGGGTAGCCGTGGCAACTGGGTTTATTTTGCTTAAACCTGGCCTGGCATGTGATATGGTTGGGAAGGAACAGCCGAGGGGAGAGGGAGGGATGAAGTTCTCCGTGCTGGGGAGGAGCCTTGGCACGGGATGTGGCACGGGATGCTCTCGGGGGGACCTCGCTGTGTCCCTGCAAACGCCTCACTGGGGACAGCCACCAGCATTCCCATGGCTCTGTCCCATCTCCTTTGCTCCAGCTGGGAAGGGAAGGCTTCGTTTTAGGGGTTCCATCTCCCTGTTCTTGCTGGGCTTCCCGGGACACCCCTGACCGCTGTTCCCTGTCTCGTGCAGGGTCCCGTTTGCCAAATCCAGGTCCCGGCGGGAAGAGGTGGTGGTGGTTTTCCTGATGTCTGGAGCCCTGTGCTCTCACCTGAAGCAGCAGGAGCCTCGTGCCACCCCAAGGCAGAGACGGGACCCTCGTCACCTCCACCAGAACCCCACCTGGGTGGGCTTCCAACCCCTTATACCACCAGCACCTGCTCATCCCAGGGCACAGCAGGCCTTACCCTTAACCTTAAAGGCGCCAGCTCAGGCCTAAATTCCCTGTATTTTACTGGAAAACTCTACTGCTCGCGCTCTGACGCCGTTTCCTTCCCGCGCCTCCACGGGAATGGGATGTTCAATCCCCGTTTTTCCCTTCCAGGTGCCAGCCCAAGCCCCCCCCATGTCCCCCTGCAGTGGCGGCCGGGCGGCGGCAGAGGGCGACAGCGGCCCGGCGGTGACAGCGGCACCGGCACACGGCCCCGGGGGTGACAGCGGCACGGCACCGGCACAGCCCCGGCGGTGACAGCGGCACGGCACCGGCACACGGCCCCAGGGGTGGCACCGATGCCGGCACGGCCCCGGCACGGCCCCGGCGGTGGCAGCGACACCGACACGGTCCCGGCCGCCCTGCGCTGCCAAAAACTTTATTGGGCACAAGCGACCGAGTCCCTGTGGCCCTTCCCCGCACACCGAGGAGGTGCTGCAGCCCCCCCACCCCGTTTTCCATAGGTTTGCTCCTGGCTGGATTGTCTCCCTTAGGGATCCCCCCGCCTGTCCCTGTCCCTGCTCTGGGGTCCCCTGTCCGCTCCCTGGGCACCCCCTGCAGCCCCCAGCTCTGCAGCAGAGGCACTTGGTACCATTCCTGGGAAAAGAGGGGTGGATGTCGCCACGGGAAGCATCACCCTCTCCCCGTGCCTCAAAAAACGGGATTTGAGTGATTTTTACCCTCCCCTGAGGGGGTCACCAGGCTCCTAAGGCACAAAATGAGGGGGAGGAGTGGGGGTCTCACCCTCTGTGCTCTGGGGGTGCCAAGGGAGGCTGGAACCTGGGAAAACCCAGCACCCCACATCCCACTCCCCATCTTCATCCAAGTGGGATCCGCTGCCTTTCCTGCTCCTCCACAGCCCCCAATTTAAGGCGAAACTCATTTGTGGAGCAACAGGGACGATCCAGGCCCTGGCAGGAGCACCCTCCTCACCCGGGCAGGAGCGCAGAGCCGTGGGGTGACAGGAGCAGCTCCAGCCCCCCGAGTCCATCCCTGGGAGGGGAGCTGGGCTGAAGGGGGGGATCCCTATCCCCTCCCCATCCCCAGGCCGGCCTCAGTCGTCGGCCACGATGGAGAGGGCGCGGAGCTCGCTGAGCTTGGCGTCGTTCTCCCGCTCGCGCTGCTCGTCGCTCAGCCCGGGCCGGTCGATCTGTGCCGTCAGGTCCCCAAAAATCTTGTGCATCTCCGTGTAGTAGACAACCTGTTGGATAAAGGGGATTGGGGAGGGAGGGGAATGGGGGTCCCCTCCCCACCCCCCCCTCCCGCGGGTGCCCTCGGCAGCCCCTCGCCGCAGCGCTGGTGTCTAAAATAGCTCCCTCCCATGTGGCGATGCCACCCCCTTGGATTATTACAACTCAACACGTTTTAATAACACGCTGCCCTTCTCCGCTCGCTTCCCATCTGGGAGCCGCGCGTGCGGGGCTGCCACCGGCACCCGCCACCCTCCCGCGGCCGCCTCGTCCCCTCGTTTGTCACCGGTGCCACCGGCACGAGCCGCCTGCCCACGCTGCCCGCGGGTGGCGGCTCGGCGGGCACGGTGGGCAGGGCTCGGGGCTCGGTGTGCTCGGTGAGGGGCACGCCCGGCAGCGCCGTGCCCCGTGCGAAGCACGGCGAGGAGGAGGAGGAGGGGTGTGTTAATAACGTGCTAATTAGCACCGCCAATTATCTCCGGCAGCGAGCAGCGCTTGCCGGCGCGGGAGCCCGTGGGTCAGCGCAGGCAGATGGCAGCGGGGTGGCTGCTCGGGCGTGGGCTCCAGCGGGGACAGGGGGGCTCCCAGCCCTTCCTGGGAGACCCCTGGGGCTGTGGGACCCCCCCGGTGTCGCGGGACCCCCGGCACTGTGGGACTCTCGGCGTTGCGGGGCCCCCAGCCCTGCCTGCGGGAACCCCAGCGCTGGGGGACGCCCGGGCCTGACTGTGGGACCCTCGGTGCTCCCTCGGGGATCCCCGCTGCTGTGGGACCCCAGGGTACTGCAGGACTTCCAGCTCTGCCTGTGGGACCCCCCAGTGCTGCCTGTGGGACCCCTGGCACTGAGGGACCCCCAGCCCTGCCTGGGGCACTGCTGGTGCTGCGGGACCCCCCAGTGCTGCCTGTGAGACCCCAGGAATTGCAGAACCTCTGGGTACCACAGAACCCCTTGCCCAGTAGGACCCCCAGGTGCCACAGGACCACCAGAACTCCCTGTGAGACCCCTGGCACTGCAGGACCCCCGGTGCCGTGCCAGATGTGGGATCCTGTCCTGGACATCCCCCCACGTCCATGAGGGAGGGATTGGGGAGCGCTGCCCCCCAGGGTGGGCAATGCCAGCGTTGCCCCCGTTTCCCAGAGGGGCCCCAGCATCTCCAGCAGCACCGGTGCGGAGACACACACGGTCTCCATGGAGACCAGCTCCCCTAATCCTGCTCAAAACGATGCCGATTTTGGGCAGGCCCGAGTGGGGGGATCTCGGGGCCCCACGTGGCAGCGCTGGCTGCCTGAACCCCCCCCTTCCCAGGCCTGTCCATCCCGGGGCTCCGGGGGTTGCTCTGTGGCCGGGGCTCCCCACGCAGCGGTGCCGGCTGAGTCACAGCGCTGCTCATTTACACAGTGACTAATGAACCCCACACAGGGCTGAGCTGGCAGCGGCCCCCCAAAATCCCTGCCCAGCCCCCAAACCACAGCCCCACGGCTGGGTCACCCCAAAGATCCTCCGAACCCCCTTGCAAGCAAGAGATGCCAAAACCACCCTAAAGCCCTCAGGAATGCCACGAGCCAGCAGGGATCCGGGGGGCAGGGATGCTAAGTGGGGTGCCCGAGCCCTGGAGCAGCCCCCTGTGTCCCTTGTCCCCAGCCTGGAGTCAGCTGGGCTCTGCTCAGTCACATCTGGCCAAATGGCACTGCCAATTCCAGCGTGGAAAAAGCGCTGGCACATGGAAATGAATCCTGTCGGGGTGGCAGGGCTGGAGGCAGGTGCTGCCCCCAGGATTGTTCCCCCACGATTTGGGGGCATTTGTCCCTTAGGACTGGTCCCAGGATTGTCCTCCAGGATTGCTCTCAGGATTGTTCCCCTGGATTTGGGGACAATTGTACCCCAGGATTGGCTTGGGAACTGCTCCCCTGCCAGCACTGCCCATCAGGATTGTCCCCAAGGATTTTCCTCAGGTTTTTCCCCAGGATTGCCCCCAGGACTGTCCCCCAGGATTGCCCCCCAGGATTGCCCCAGGATTGCCCCCAGGATTGCCCCCCAGGACTGTCCCCAGGATTGTCCCCAGGATTGTCCCCAAGGGTTGCCCCCAGGATTGGCCCCAGGATTGTCCTCCAGGATTGTCCCCNCAGGATTGGCCCCAGGATTGTCCCCAGGATTGTCCCCAGGACTGTCCCCCAGGATTGGCCCCAGGATTGCCCCCAGGATTGTCCCCAAGGGTTGCCCCCAGGATTGCCCCCAGGATTGGCCCCAGGATTGTCCCCAGGATTGTCCCCAGGACTGTCCCCCAGGATTGGCCCCAGGATTGCCCCCAGGATTGTCCCCAAGGGTTGCCCCCAGGATTGCCCCCAGGATTGGCCCCAGGATTGTCCCCAGGATTGTCCCCAGGACTGTCCCCCAGGATTGGCCCCAGGATTGCCCCCAGGATTGTCCCCAAGGGTTGCCCCCAGGATTGCCCCCAGGCCGCCACACTGGACTGAACGGGCAGAGCAGAACAAACTGGTGCTGCTCCCCCTCTGCCCACATTCCACAGGCACCGATCCCTTCCCGAGGCACACCCCGTGTCCCCAGGGCCTGGTGGGTGTCCTTGGGGACACCCCGTGTCCCCAGGGCCTGGTGGGTGTCCCTGGGGATGCTCCTCTCCCCCAGCATGCCCCAGTGCAGAACCAGTTGGCACCATCTGGGCCTCACCGGCCGAGTCTCCTGGGTTTCATCAACAAAATCCCACTGGCATTGATCCCCCCATGATTTCTCCTGTTGAACCAGGAGTGAAAACCCTCCCAGGAAGGAGATGCATCCCAAGCTGGTGACAGTGACAGCGGGGGACCCCTGGCCCTGCAGCCAGCTCGCCCTGCCCTACCTGCTCCAGCCAGCCCAGTACTTTTCCAGCTATGGACACCATATGTTCCATCCCCATCCCATCAAATCCCAGCTCCAACTCGCCTTTGAGCCCGAGCCAACGGCCCCGAGTCCACCTGTCTTGAACTAATTCTGTTTGGGCACACGGTGTTCCATGGATTTTCTATAGATCCCGGCCACAATGGCCCAGCCGGGCAGCAGCCGCTTGTTTGGGGCAGCCCTACCCAAAACAAACCCGGGGGCACTGCCAGGGCCGGCCTCCCCCAGCCCAGAGCACCATCCCTGCCTGCCAGTGCCATCTTTCTCCCCATTCCATTAAAACCCAAAGGAATCTCATGTTTTCTAGCTGGAAAATAAAGCACAAAGCGGGAAGGAAGCGCTGTTCACGCCTCACACCAGCGACAGCTCCAGAATCTCCCCCTTTCATCTCCATGTGGCCACTTCAAAGCCCCCAGCCAGGGAAATATTTGCCTCCCTTGGCTGGGCCCGGGCCCGTGGGTGGAGAGAAGAATTTGGTGTTGAATGTTACAGCCCTGCGAGCTCGGGACATGTCCTGGTGTCAGGAGACACCCGGCCCCGGGAGCGCGGCCAGGCTGTGCCATGGGAACTCGCCCGCCCGGGGAGGAGGCTTGGGAGGGTCTCTTTGGGTCAGAGCCACGGAGGTGCTTGGGAGCAGGGTCCTTCCCCTTCCCAGAGAGGCAGCTGGTCCCTTCCCAGCTCATCGTGGCGCTGGACGGTGTCACCGTCACACAATTTGTCTCGCTTTAACTCCCGGCTTCCTCCAGGGCCAAAAATCAGGGAAAATTACATGGTTTTGCCTTTGGATGGTGGGTTTGACCCAGGGAGAACCAACCCCAAAGTTGTTTCACAGCCCTGCATGGGGCCAGCTGATCCCAGTCCCACCCCATCCAGCCTTCTCCTTGAAGGATGCACCTCCAGCTTCATCCCCCTCCTAAAGAGGTACCCACAGAAAAGGCTGAAATTAGAAATTCCATCGAGGAACACGACCCCCCCCCGCCCCCCAGATGCTCAGACAGCTCAGGGAGGCACAGAGAGAGGGAAAGCTGGGCAGTATTCCCAAGCCAGCTCTCACCTGGGATGGGGATGCTCCTGGCTGCCCTTCCCAGCCAGGTGCCTGCAGGTGAGCAGCTGCTGAGCTGACTCAGGGCTCCGGCTGCTATTCCTGGCTTGCCACTGACTCATTACCTTGGGCAAATCACATCCCTTTTCCATTTTATTTCAGCCACTTTGATGGGAAAAGGCTTCCCAGAGCTCCCGAGCCAAGGGGGCACACACAGCCCGAGCCCAGCCTGGGCACAAACATTCCAAGCTCTCCTCCCAGCGTCCCTCCCCGGGGCTGGAAGGATGCAGCCAGTGCCGGGAAAGGAGAGGGATGCGGCTCCCATGGAGGCGGGCAGGGAGGGAGGGATGTGAGGATCCGCATCCATCTGGGACCAGCTTTAGTCCAGCCTACAGGAGGTGCATCACCTTTGTTGTGACACTGCCTTTTTGGGTGCTAAAAACGCGATTTCACTCTGTTTTCCCAACAAATTCCTCACCTGAAGAGAGGCAGGGCAGTTAGACGGGCAAGAAAGCAGAGGATTCCCACGGAATAAGAGGGATATGGATGGAGAGTCTCACCAACAGCCCCAGCAGTGACACCCTGCTGCTGCCCACTGGCATCTCCAGGCACTCCGAGCACACCTATCCCAACGTCCTCCTCGCCCCAAATTCCTTGGGAATCGGGACACAAATGGAGTGAGGAGGAGCCAGAGCTGCTCTCTGAGGAAACTCACGGATCACAAACCCCCAGAGAGGGCAGAGAACATTCGGGTTTCAAGGTCTCACCCACAGAGAGGTCTCCAGGGGGAAAGGGCCAGCGAGACTCTGCAGTGGCTCCGGGAATTCTGGTTATTCCAGGCTGGAACAGGGAGCCCCACGCCCGATTGCTAAGGGAACAGCAGGAACAGCATCCCCAGCACCCACCCTGCGGCGCAGGGAGCATCGGCACCATCTGGTAGGTGAATCAGCCTGTAGACAACTCGCTGGCAGCTCCGCAGAGAGGCCCCCCCAAGTCGGAGGTGAGATGGAACACGTGCTCCCGGCACCTCCCGGCAGCCTCCCCCCCGCCGCGCACCTGGGTCCCTGCGGCGGCTCCCGGCCCCAAAATGCCGCAGGAAAACGCCCACGGCGCGGGCAGAGCCCGGTTCCGCCCTCCTCCCGCCGCTGGACCGCCCCGGGATCCGCGGCACGGCATGCCAGAGGTTCTCAAAGCTTGGTGAGATCCCAGCCCTGCCCCTCTGCAGCCTGAGGGAAAGGGCAAAGGGAGAAGGGAGAAGGGAGGAGGGAGGAGGAGCAGCAGTGTGCTCCTGAAGGAAGCTGGAGGATGGAAATGAACGCTGCGGGTTATTCAGGCCACCTCTTCCTGCAAACCTTCGGTGTGGAGGTGTCCCAGGAGCCTCTTCCCCGCTCACCAGGAGCCACAAGAGCCCCTTCAGATGAGCCCAAACACCTCAAACCAGATCCAGCCCTGAGCTCAGGACTCCAAGGTGGCATTCCCAATGGAATTCCAGTGGATGACGTGCATGCAGGGCTGGAACTGTGGGACAGGACATGACACAGGTACCAGGAAGGGACAAGCTCTCACCTGTGCCCGGACCAGTGACTCGAAGCTGGGTTTGAAGTAATCGATGCGGCTGCTGTAGAATTTGGGCATCTCCTCCAGGAGCTGCTTGTTCTTGGCTTCAAAGTCCTCCTTAACCGGGCGCAGCTCCTCGCGGGCCTGCGGAGGGACACAGGGGTGCTCAGACTCCTGGGAAAAGGATCCTCCTGGAGTGAAGGGCACCCCAAGACAAGGGGATGGTTTGCTTTGATGTGGGGACAAACAGTGACCAGGCTGGTGGGACCTGTGGGATCATCCCGTGGAACCTGGTGGGACCCATGGGATCATCCAAAAGAGCCCGGTGGAACCCAAATGACCAATTGATGGAGCCTGGTGGGACCTGCGGGACCGTTGACAGAGCCTGGTGGGATCCAAGTGACCACTCAATGGAACCTGGTGGGATCCAAGTGACCACTCAATGGAACCTGGTGGGAATCAAGTGACCATTCAATGGAACCTGGTGGGATCCAAGTGACCATTCAGTGGACCCTGGTGGGACTCCAGTGACCATTCAGTGGACCCTGGTGGGATCCAAGTGACCACTCAATGGAACCTGGTGGGAATCAAGTGACCATTCAATGGAACCTGGTGGGATCCAAGTGACCATTCAATGGAACCTGGTGGGACTCCAGTGACCATTCAGTGGACCCTGGTGGGATCCAAGTGACCACTCAATGGAACCTGGTGGGAATCAAGTGACCATTCAATGGAACCTGGTGGGATCCAAGTGACCATTCAATGGAACCTGGTGGGACTCCAGTGACCATTCAGGGGAACCTGGTGGGACTCCAGTGACCATTCAATGGACCCTGGTGGGATCCAAGTGACCAGTTAATGGGATGTGGTGGGACCCACATGACCATCCATTGGAATCTGGTGGGACTCAAGTGACCAGTTAATGGATCCTGATGGGAACATCCAATGGACCTTGGCAGGACCCAAGCTCTGACCCTGGAAAGCCACAGGACACCCAGAGAGGCTGTGTCTTCTCTCCTTCAGAAAAACACGGACAAAACCCAGTCCCAGAGCTCAGTCAGGCTGGAGAACATCCCTGGCCGCATCCATATCCCCTCACCCCGCGATTCCCGGGAGTGTCGCTCCAGGATCCTGCCCCCACCATCACCGTGACCTTCAGCTCAGTGCATCCAACTGGCTCCTTTAAACAGAGCGTGGGGAGAACGGGAAATGTCTCCGGGATGGTGTGGAAAAGGGCAGGAGGGGGTGGGCTGTGAAATATTAGAGCAGTTCGAGTCTGCCACTTAATCCTGGTGCCATTCCGACGGGAGGGGGGTGCAGGAGAGCCCGGCCACGGCGCCGGCCCTGGGGACAGGGACAGCCTGCCAGAGGGAGGGCATGGACTGGGCTCCAGGCTGGAAAAGCCTGGAACCATCCCAGCAAAGGAGCAAATTCATCATTTGCCGTGAAATTGGGAGCGTTGAAACTCCCGGGGTGGAGTTGATGAGGAAAACTGGGATGGAGTTCAAGGGGGGAAACTCCTGGGATGGAGTTCAAGGGAGGAAACTCCCAGGATGGAGTCAGTGGGGAAAACTCCTGGGATGGAGTTCATGGGGAGAAACTCCTGGGATGGAGGAGTTCAAGGGGGGAAACTCACAGGATGGAGTTCATGAGGAAAACTGGGATGGAGTTCATGGGGGAAACTCACGGGATGGAATTCAAGGGGGGAAACTTCTGGGATGGAGTTGATGGGGAGAAACTCCTGGGATGGAGTCAGTGGGGAAAACTTTCAGGATGGAGCTCACGGGGAAACTCCTGGGATGGAGTTCATGGGGGGAAATTCACGGGATGGAGTTCATGGGGGGAAACTCCTGGGATAGAGCTCACAGGGGAAACTCCTGGGATGGAGTTCATGAGGAAAACTGGGATGGAGTTGATGGGGAAAACTCTCGGGATGGAGCTCACAGGGAGCAGAAGAGCAGAGAACCTGGAGCAAACACCGGCTGTAGATTTGCAGCTCAATAATTAAATACTTGGACGAGATGAGGCCCTTTCCCATCAAATCCAGACCCTGTGGATACCCCAGTTTCAGGATTGCTCAAGGCTTCCTCCCACAGGTGTTTAAACTCAGTGTTTGGTTAAGATATTTATTTTGAGGGGAGAAACAGATCAAAAGTTCATTAAGGGGAAAAAATAAATGAAATAACTAAACCCTGCTTAATCACCAGGACAAAAGAATTCCCATTTTTCCAGCCCCAGCTTTAGTCGCTGAGGCTGAGCAAAATAAGCTGCTTACTGTTAAACCAGAGGTGTCTTTTGTTCAGGCTGTTCTTTAACACAAAACTTCATTTTTTGGGGGGGAAGTTCATCAGAAAAACACATTTTCTTTGACTCTGAGAATCAATTGTTCCTGGGAGGATCAAGCCACGTGCTGCCGGAGCGACAGATTTTGGGGAAAAACACTGGGGAAGATTTGATTTAAAAAAAAAAAAAAACCACCAAAAAAACAACGAACTCATCATGATTTTGCTAAAATTTGGGAGAGAGCAAAAAGAATCTGGCAAAACTTCCTGTTAACCAATTACTGCGATTTTCCAAGACGAATTTTTTTGGGAACAGGTGGCAAACATGAAGCTGGGAAATGCTCTGATCTGTTCCCTTCCCCATCCAGCTGCTCGCTCCGACGCGGAGGTCGGGGGGAACCCCCGTGTGCTCCGACCTCGGTGCTGGCTCCGAGCTCCTCCGGAGCTCCCGGGGCTCTGATTCCATTTCCCTTTGGAAAATGTTCCATTTTCTCTTGGAAAAGCGGCCCCTTCCCTTCACTGAGAGCTCAAAACCAGCGCTGTGCTGTCAAAAAACGTGATTTTTACAGGGATAAAAGACATCCTCCCAAAATGTTTTATTCACGGGTGCCAGATAGGAGGGGAAAGCTTTTCCCGAGTTTTCCCGGGAATGCTGCCGGGATTGTGGCTCCGGGGACGTCGCAGTACCTGGTGCAGCTTGGCCAGGACGGGGCCGGTTCTCTCCTTTTCCTCGTATTTTTCCACCTTGGATTGCAGGCGTTTGTAGTCCTGAAGCGTCTGCTCCCGGCGCTTCACGGCCATGTTCAGGCTCGGGAAGACGCTGCTGAACCTGGGAAAAAAAAAAAAAAGATGGAAAAGCTTGGGATGGGATATTTGGGGTGGATGAAACATCCAAGGCAATTGTGGAGCATCCTGGTTTAGCAGAAAGTTCCCTCCTGTGGAACGTGGTGAGATTTTTCCCAAGCTGAACCATCCCAGAATTCGGAATATTCTTAATTAATGTGGTGTTTCCCTGGGTACCTATTTAGAAAGGGAAAGAAGAGGTAGAGAAGTGGAAGTGAAAAGTCCAGGAAAAATAAATAATGAGTGCAAAATAAATACCAACTGTGGCATTATTTTTTTTTGCACATTGTTGCTTGCCTTTTTGGGGGGTTTTTTTTGCCTTTTTTTGGTTAATTTTTTGCCTTTTTTCAGTACATTTTTTGCTCTTTTTAGGTTAATTATTTGCTTGGTTTTGGCTAATTTTTTGTGCGTTTTTTGGTTAATTTTTAAAATGCCTTTTTCCTGATTGATTTTTTGCCTTTTTTCGGCAAATTTTTGCTCTTTTTGTGCTGCAAACCCAGCTGAAGAGGAGCCCTGAGCCCTCCCCAGGATTCACAGCATCCACCAATTTATCCAGGCTATGGGAAAGATTCCTATTATTAAAATGTGTTACAAATTGAGGAAACATGAACATCTGATGGAGAATATTTTTGAATGTGACAGAAAAAGGAAAAGAAAGAACGGGAACGTTGCTCCTGTCTCTTAATTCCAGGGAATCGAATTCTCCCAGGGGATACCAGGGCTGTGGATTGGGATCAAATGGGTGATGCTCCCTTTGGAGATAATAATTTAATATTCATAAATTCCTGGGTGATTCTGGAGGCGGGGGGGGTTGAGGCCAGAAATTGATGGTGAAAAATTCGTCTGAGCAGGCTGGTGATGGATTTAACTTCCAAGCAGGAACAAACAGTTTNTATATATAAATATCAATCAAACTGGGGGGGCCATTAGCAGAAAGAAAAGACACAAATGTCACTTGACGAGTGTCATTTGCTTCGGATGTGACCTAAATCCACGGTTCAGGCGGAACCACGGGAGTTCCCAGCCACTCCAGCCCTATTAAAATCCCATTTTCCGCTCGCTCCGGAGGGTGCTGATGGGCTGGACCGGTGGGTGCCGCGGGGAAGACTTTCATCCCTGAGCCTCAGTTTGCAAAGGGCAAATGCCAGGAGCCAGGGAGAAGTGGGAATATTTGTATCCCAGCCTTTGTGAGGAGCATCCTTGGGTGAGAGGGGATGTGATCCTTCAATCCTGCACATCCCCCTAGGCTGGCACAGAACAAACCCATATAAATATAAATACAAATATACACCCCATGAGATTCTCCCTCTGTTGCAACAGATTGGGGATGAGGAACAACGTGGAAAAGTCATCAGGGAGCTGCTCCAGCTGCCCGGGGTGGATCAGATGCTCTGCCCTGACATTGCTTTTTATGGGCACCGTCCCACACCATCCCATGATATTTAAATGGGAGCCGTGTCCTGGGTGCAGTGGGCTCCAGGCACAGCCTCACCAGCTCCTGGGCTGCTAAAATATCTCCCACATCTTTGTAAAGTCCAAAAATCCACTGGGAAAGGGGTGAAATGGGGATGGAGGGCAGGGAGGGTGGGAAGGCTGAGAATCTCTCGGGATAATGGTTTGGGTTCACGGAATCAGGGAATGGTTTGGGTTGGAAAGGACCTTCAGGACTCTGTAATTGGGGCAGGGACACCTTCCACCAGCCCAGGAGGCTCCAAGCCCACTCCAGCCTGGCCTGGAGCACTTCCAGGGATGTTTTTATGCCAGGTCTCCTCACCATGGGACGGGCTCTTCCCATACACAGTGCCAGCAGCTGGAGGCTTCAGCTCCTGCAGGAATTTCTCCCAATTATTAACGATGGGAACGAGGGATCCTATCAGTCCAAAGGCTCTCCTGGTTTATTTGATGTTCTGTCCCTGATGGGGGAGGTTTGGGAAGGACATGAAACCTGGCACCTAAAGCAGGGAACAAAGACCACGGTGACGAGCTGAGCTGCTCCTCCACAGTGGGAATCCAGGCACGGGAATGTCCAAGGAGACTCCAGACCCGAGGCTGGGAAATCCTCCCTTCCCTGCTGTGCACCGAGCCCTGAGCACGGCCACCACGCAGCCACATCCAGCAAATCCTGCAAAACCCTTCCTGAGACGTCCCCGGACCACCGAGCCTTGTGCTGGCACCCAGACCCAGCTGTGGGTGGTGTTTTCCTGGCCTTTCCCTGGCACTTCCCGGTGCTCCTGCCTGAACAGAGCCACGAGACCCCACGAGACACACACGGCCACTTCCAGCCCCAGCCCTGCTCTGCAGGGAAGGGCCAACCCTTCCCCTTGGAAAAACCAGCGAGGGAGGACGCACGAGATGATCAGCGATGCAGTTTCCATTTACTTTGAAGTTAAATCTGGGTTTTTAAAAAGAGGAGGAAAAAAAAAAGGCTCGATTTTGATTTTTTCCCCCCTTTTTATTCCTGGTATCGACTCGGTGTAATTTCGCAGCCCGTAATGGAAGGACACTGTGCTCCAGCAGAGCTTTAAAAAATATCTACAGGGCTGGATCTGAAGAGGCTGGAACTGTGTAGGCACAGCAGCTCCTGTCTCACAAGGACTTTTAATGCATAGATTATACGCTGCATTTCCAAGAGCAGGGGGGGCTGAGCTCCCCAGAGCTGCAGCCTGGCTTGGAGTGCCCTGAGTTCCAGTCTGGGCACTGGGAATCATCGAATCCCACACTGGCTTGGGTGGGAAGGGACCTTAAATCACCCCGTGGCATGGGCAGGGACACCTTCCACTGTCCCAGGGTGCTCCAAGCCCTGTCCAAGCTGGCCTTGGGCACTTCCAGGGATGAGAAAGTGTTTCTCTGGGCACCCTGTGCCACCCTCATCCTTCCCAATATCTCATTTAAATCTCCCCTTTTTTAGTTCGAAACCAACCCCATCACTATCAGAGGTTGCCTCAGAGTGGTTGTTCTTCTCCATCAGCACCAGCAGGAAGGGCTGGGTCACTTGTGGCTTCTCTGGTCACCACCAATGTCCCAGCTGAGCTGTTCCTGTGCCCTCTGAACTCTCCCAGTGCCCTCTGAACTCTCCCTGTGCCCACCAAGCTCTCTCTGTGCCCACCGAGCTCTCCCTGTGCCCGCCGAGCTCTCCCTGTGCCTGCTGAGCTCTCCCTGTGCCCGCCGAGCTCTCCCTGTGCCTGCTGAGCTCTCCCTGTGCCCGCCGAGCTCTCCCTGTGCCTGCTGAGCTCTCCCTGTGCCCGCCGAGCTCTCCCTGTGCCTGCTGAGCTCTCCCTGTGCCCGCTGAGCTCTCCCTGTGCCCGCCAAACTCTCCCTGTGCCCACCGAGCTCTCCCTGTGCCCACCGAGCTCTCTCTGTGCCCACTGAGATCTCCCTGTTCCAACTGAGCTCTCCCTGTGCCCACCGAGCTCTCCCTGTGCCCACCAAACTCTCCCTGTGCCCGCCGAGCTCTCTCTGTGCCCACTGAGATCTCCCTGTTCCAACTGAGCTCTCCCTGTGCCCACCAAACTCTCCCCGTGCCCACCAAACTCTCCCTGTGCCCACCAAACTCTCCCCGTGCCCACCAAACTCTCCCTCTGCCCACCAAGCTCTCCCTGTGCCCGCTGAGCTCTCCCCATGAGCCACCAGGTTTAATTTCCACGCAGGATCAGCTCAGCTCAAGCAGGGAAGGACCTTCCTCAGCCTGCTCCGCATTGAGGCAAAGCTGCCCCCGGCTCCCGAAGGAATCAAGGAATCCTGAACTCCCCGCGAGCTCAGCGGCTCTGAATTCCCCTGGGATCCATGGAGAAGGGGTTTCAAGTCCTGCCCAGGTTTTTCTCCCAGTGTGGACAGAAACACGATCCCAAGGCGAGTGCCAGGGGTGCAGGGGGAGAGGGAGAGACAGGCTCCTGCTGGTGCCAAGTTATTCCGAGGAATTCCTCACTCCGCACGTGGCCCCAGTGTCTCCACAACCATCTCATGCACGTTATTGACAAATGCTCCTGGTGAAGAGCCTGGCACAAAGGCTCTGCAGAGCCTCTGCCATCCACAGACCCAGCCAAGCCCTCCAAGAACACCCCTGCAGGGATCTGAAGCGTTTTCCAAAGCCTTTGGCGAAGCACCACCAACCCCTCCTGGCAGCAAAGGGATTGGGATCAACGTCAGGGCCACGCGAGGGGAGCAGCAGCCAAAAAAACCCCTTTGGAAATGGAGCCTGAACAACTCCATGCAGAATTCCAGGGAAGCAGGGTCATGGGGAAGGAGCAGGGAAGCCTCACAAGCAAATCCGGATTGTTTCACTTATCTGTTCCATGCACTTGAAGCAAGGGAATAATTCCTGTCCCTGTGAGATACATGGATGAAAACCCTGGAGCAGATTTTTATAACAAATCATGGAATCAGTAAGGCTGGAAAAGAACCTTAAAACCGAGTCCATCCACCAACACAGCACCACTAAACCACATCCTCAAGTGCCACATCCGTGCATTTTTTGAGCACTTCCAGGGATGCTGGCTCCTGGGGAGACTGTGCCAGGGTTTGACGACTCTTACCACGAAAAAAATACTCCTAATATGTGATCTTATCAATAATCCCAACACCATCCTCCTCCCTACACCTCTCCAAAGGGAGTGAGGGGGTCTGACCGCCAAAACCACTCCCAAATCCCTCTCACCACCCTCCATAACCCAAGACTTCCTTTTTTTAACGCAAACCCAAGAAAATTGGAGCTGGCTCGAAAGCAAATTTGGTGGGAATGGTGGCAAAGTGAAGGTAAAACAGCACAGGGGGTATTAGAGCCCCTGCCACGAAAGCAGCTTGAGGAATAAGCTGCTGTTGTTCCCTGTCACTTTTTAGGGAAGGCTGCTGAGAGGGGATTACAGCCCAGGCGGCTTAAGAGGAGCAGGTGAGGGGAGATACGCAGGGATAACGAAAAGAAAATACAAATTACTCTGCCCGTGGCTGCGGGGGGAGAGGGGGAACCTGCCGGTGAACTCCTCTAGGGATGACAGGTTATCCTTGGAGAAACATCTAAATCACCCCGTTCCCTGCATTCCAAATCATGTTCCCACCTCGTCTCCATGCCAGCCTCCCTTCAGCTCCCCATAATTAAAGGATGGGGTTGGAGAGGTGCTGCCACAGGAGATAAAAGTGCCCCAGGATTCCCAGTGCTGCCAGATCCGTTTGTTACTCAGCCCAGCTGACAAAGTCTGGGGCTCAGAAATCGGAAATTTCTTCCCATCTCTCTGCTGGGAAGCTCTGGGGATGGTGGGGATGCTGGAGGAGTGGGAACATTCTGTCACCTCTCCATGTTCTCCTTGCCCTCTCCATCCTAAATCCTCATCTCACAGCATCCTCCAGCCCTCATTTTTAGTGGGAAAGGAGCTTTGGCACAGGGAAAAATAATGGTAAAACCTTTCATTCTCCTTGTTCTCAAGCACCTCAAACACCCTCACTGGCAGCCCCTGAGCTGGACCAGGCTGGCCCGCACGTGGCTCTTCCCCAGGGCATTATTTTTGGGATGATGTCTTGGATAAGAAACCAAAAGGAAGTGGACAAGATCTACAGCTGGTGTTGGACAGGCCAAAAAAAAAAAAAAAGGAATGACAGAGCTAGGAAGCATCAGATGCCAAAGAAAGCCACGGTGGGTGAGGTGAGGGGAAGTTTGGAGAGGCACCAGGACAGCTCAGGAGAGGCCGGAGCACGGAGGGGGATTCCTGCCATTCCTCAGCCCGTGCCCACACGTCCGTGGGGGCCCATCCACCCACCAGGAAGGAGGAAATTAAACCCAGCCCTTCCTCCCGGAGGGAAAGGGCGCAGGAACGCGTGCACCGGGATGAGGAAGTGGCGCGCGGGGGATTAGGCGGCCATGTGGCTGCTCCAAATCCTCATTAGGGGCTCGTTAAGGACATGAAAGCGGCTTTTCCTGCTTCCGGTCCCGCAGCCCTGGAGCTGCTCCTGGCCAGCTTTGGCTGCCTTTTCCTGGCAGCTCGAGGGACCATGGGAATGGTGGGGAGGCGGGAGGGAGATGGAGTGAGGGAGCCCCGCTCCCGGTTGCGTTGTCGGCAGATGTTGGTGACACGCAGCTCCGATGGAATTTATCCCTCGCTGCTCTGAGTGGCTCCTGGATTGCACCTCTGGGATGTCCCATGGGGCTGACACCCACCCCTGCGTGGTGGCATCCTGGTGGCAGCACCCTCTGTGTCACCCCTGCCAAAGCCAGGGTGGCCAGGACATGCCCGTGGCAAATTTTCCAATTTTGGAAAAGGACAATGCTCCAGTGGGGGTGATCCTGTGCCAGGGTGACCAGGACATCCCCATGGCCAAAGTTCTCCAACTTTGGGAACAGGAACATGCTCCAAATCAAAGGGTTGGTACCATGCCAGGGTGGCCATGACATTACCATGGCCAAAACTTCTCCAATTTTTGGACAAGGACAGTGCTCCAATGGGCTGATCCTGTGCCAGGGTGGCCATGACATTCCCACAGCCAAAATTCTCCAATTTTGGGACAAGGACAACGCTCCAATGGGCTGATTCTCTACCAGGGTGGCCATGACATTCCCACGGCCAAACCTCTCCAATTTTTGGACAAGGACAGTGCTCCAATGGGCTGATCCTGTACCAGGGTAGCCATGACATTCCCATGGCCAAAACTTCTCCAATTTTGGGACAAGGACAACGCTCCAATGGGCTGATTCTCTACCAGGGTGGCCATGACATTCCCGTGGCCAAAACTTCTCCAATTTTGGGACAAGGACAACGCTCCAATGGGCTGATCCTGTACCAGGGTAGCCATGACATTCCCATGGCCAAAACTTCTCCAATTTTTGGACAAGGACAATGCTCCAATGGGCTGAGCTACCAGGACATTCCCACGGCCAAAACCTCTCTGGATTTGTGAGCAGGACAATGCTCCAAGGGAATGTCACCAAGCCAAGGTGCCCAGGCCATCCCCTTGCTCCGAGAGGTCAGCCAGAGTTGGTTAAATCGAGACCTGGGGCTCTGGAAATCGGCTCCCAATGTGCAAGGCCCTAAATCCCGTGGATTTCCAAACCACCTGGCCCGTTTAAGCCGCTTCCTTCCTTAAATACAGACACACAATATGGAATGCTAAGACTCCATCCTCAATCCCTGACCCTGCCCTGGCCTGGGAAGAGCCAGGAGAGTGAACTCCAAACCAAGTGGTTTTGTCCCCTTCTGCCCCAGATCTGCTGCTCTGGTGTGAGATTCCACAGGCAGCTCCCAAAGAGGAGCCCATCCCTCCTGCCCAGCTCCTCGTCCAACCCAGCCCCTGAAAAATGCAATATTCTCACTGGAGTTTTGCTCTTTCCCTGAAAATAAATGAGTCATTCCCAGCCAAAGGGTTCTTGGGGCTCAAAAAGCCGAATTGTGAATAACCCTACGAGCCCAGAAGCAGAAGGATCGAAACAATACAAGCCTCCACACCACCCTCACTAAATCTACTACTGCTTTTTTTCAACATGGTTTAACAAATTCCCCAATATTTGCCTGGAAACTCCAATCCCTGGACAACTGAATGGAGATTTTACTGCCCCATGTGCCTCTGATTATAATATATTACCACTAATGATAATTGTCTGGATTATACTTATCTGTTTCTTTGGCTAATAAACTATAAAAGACCACCAGTGAAGATGTAATAAAGTGCAGCTGTTGGAGAAAAAAAAAAAAAAATTTAAAAAGCCTTTTTTTTTTCTAGGTCAGAGCAAAGTTGGGAGAGGCTCGGGAGAGCTGCCTCAGCGAGGGGAAGGAAAATCTAACTGGAAATAAGAAGAGCTCCTCAAGGCAGCTTTCATTAATCTGGAACTTTTCTCCCACAACCGGCGCTGGGGTTAATCTGCCAGCAGGACAAGGGGAGGGAGGTGCAAACTCTGCATTTCTCTCCTGCATCTCATTAGCCTCAAAATGGACCCTTGGGCTCCTCAGAAATGTTCCTGGCCAGGGATGCACCTACAAAGGGAAGGAGGAGGGAAGGGAAGGAGCGTTTTTGTTCTCGGTGTGGGGATGAAGCTTCCCCAGCGTGGAACATAAGCTGGTTAAAGGCACACAGGGTGAAGCTTTGCAGGTGCCAAAGGGCAGGAAAAGGGGAAAAAAATCCCCATCTCATCTTCTAGGTCGAAGGAAAATCAGGAAATTGGAGAGAATTGCTGAGGCTGGAAAGCAGCCAGGAGGTCGGAGTAAACACCCTGGTGTTGAACTAAGGACTGGGCAGATAACGGAGTGTCCCGAGTCATGGAAACGTGGAATGGGCTGGGTGAGAAGGGATCTGAAGGATCATCCAGATCCACCCCCTTCCACACCTCCCACTGCCCCAGGTTGCCCCAACATGGCCTTGGACACTTCCAGAAATGGGGCATCCTCAGGGAATTCCACCCCAGCCCCTCCCCACCCTCACAGCCAGCAATTCCCTCCCAATATCCCACCCATCCCTGCCCTCTGGCAGTGGGAAGCCATTCCCTGTATCCTGTCCCTCCATGCCTTGTTCCCAGTCCCTCTCCAAGGAATGCTGGGATGGTTTGGGTTGGAAGGGACCTTAAAAGTCACCCAGTGCCACCCCTGCCATGCCCAGGGACAGCTCCCACCGTCCCAGGTTATCCCAACCTTGCCTTGGAAACTTCCAGGGATCCAGGGGCAGCCACAGCTCCTCTGGGAATTCCATCCCAGCCCCTCCCC
>WEKY01057067.1:10936-29666 GCA_013390045.1 Picathartes gymnocephalus | reverse complement strand
AAGCCATTCCCTGTGTCCTGACCCTCCATGCCTTGTTCCCAGTCCCTCTCCAGCTCTCCTGGAGCCCCTTTAGGGCTCTCAGGTCTCCCTGGAGCCTTTTCCTCCCTCACTTCCCGCTCTCCCAAAACTGGGAAAGGTTTGGCCATGGGAATGTCACGGTCACCCTGGCGTGGTGCCACCCCTTTGACCTGGAGCAGGTTCCTGCTCCTAAAATGGGAGAGGGTTTGGCCATGGCTCCAGCCCTCAGAGCAGCTCCCTGGGCACACGGAAATGGCAATAAATTGTCCTGAATTCACCACCCCAGGATTTCAAACCCAAGGCAGGTTTGCAGGGACAGGGACTGTCTTTCATTTCACCAACTAACACAAGCTGAGGGAGAAGAAAAAAAAAAAAAAAAAAAAAAAAAAAAAAAACCCAGAATATCTCAGAAACACAAGTTCTTCCAATTTTAACAGAATGCTGGAAGAAAAAGTTAATGTATCTTTCATGAGGACAATCTAGATAATAAGCAACACAATTCCACAGCAAAAGGCTGGGATTTTTTTTCCCTTTTTCTTTTTCTTATTTTTTTTTTCCCTTAAACAAGCAGGAATTTCTGGTCATGGATAGAGGACCAAGGTACATCTTGAGTCACCAAACATCCCCCAGACAGCAGCATGTTTTAACCTCAGGTGTAAAGTGATCCATGAGATTTTACTTTCAGGTTTGGGCAGAAACAACAACTTCAGGGGAAAAAAAAAAAAAGAAAAAAAGCCCTAAACCACGACAACCCCTCGGTGTGTCAAACCCAAACCGAAATTGTTATTCAGCAATTTGCAACACTTACTGTCATATTAAAGTAATTTCATTTTATTTTTGCTCGCTGGCTCTGTTCTTCCAACAAAAACAGCAAATCTCGGGATTTAAGGGCATATTTGGGAGAGAACTGAAGTTATCCTTAAAGGTTTGGGGGTGCAGCCTGTGACCTTGGAAAAGGGGGGAATTTTGCAGGCCAGATGTGACAAAACTGTGGAATTCGGGTGTTTTCCCCTCATTTCCCACCTCTCTGGCTACGAAGGCTCTGCAACCTCTCCTCCTTTGCATGGAAATATTATTTATAAACATGCAGGAACTTTCACTTTCTCCTTTTTTATTTAGGAAAATTTCCAAATCAAAGAAACTTTTGCTCAACCAGACAATTTCTGACCCCCCCTGAATGATCTCCAGGTGGTTTTGTTCCTTTGCTGAAGCAAAGAGTTGGTAGAAACCAACACATAAACAGAGACAAAGTCCAATTAATCATCTTTTGGGGTTCCCTTCCAGCTCAGGATGCTCCATGATTTTATATCTCAGGAGTTCTTTAAGCTACAGGGGAAGGCAGCAGTGGATCCAAGTGGCCAAAAAGGTTGAAATTATTATTAATTAAGGTAGCAAAAATAGTGTGGCCGGCAGGAGCAGGGCAAGAAGAGTTGATTTCCAGCCTCTCTCCAGGATCCACATCCCTAAAGCTCAGGATGAGGACAAACCCCTCGAGGTGATGGTTGGTACTCACTTTTTCAAAGGTTCTATGACTGTCTTCTGGATCTGGTTCACCTGTGGAAAGCAAAAAAAAGGGAGGATTGCACGTCAGGATCCTTGGAAAATCCTATTTGCACAAGGATGGGTTTGTACAGAGCCCACCACAGGATGGGGGGTGGATTCTGAGCACAACCATGATGTCCTTTAACAAAAAAAAGAGGGAATTTCTCCCATGGGAGCTGAAATCCCAGCCAGAAGACTGAGATTAGAGAAACTCGCGTGGGAGAAGTGTTGGAGATGATGATAAAAAGGGAAGGAGGTGAGACACAAGGACTCTGGACAGGACACAGGGAATGGCTTCCCACTGCCAGAGGGCAGACATAGATGGGATTTTGGGGAGGAATTCCTCCCTGTGAGGGTGGGGAGGGGCTGGGATGGAATTCCCAGAGGAGCTGTGGCTGCCCCTGGATCCCTGGAAGTGCCCAAGGCCAGGTTGGAGCAGCCTGGGACAGCAGGAGGTGTCCCTGCCCATGGCAGGGGGTGGAATGGGATGGGTTTAAACCCCTTCCCACTCAAACCTGTCCATGATCCCACAATAGCCCCGGCACTCCCATTTTCCAGCCCAAGCCCATCCACCTTCTCCTGGTTGAAGGAGTCCATCCTCTTCATGGCCGTGTCGAAGGCCGTGACCATCTCGAGGAAGGAGGGCTCCTGCTCACACAGGGGGTTGGACAGCAGGTCTGAGGAGATCTTCACAGCAGACTTGGACATGGCTGATGGAAAAGAAGCCAGAGAGGGTCACGTTTCCCTCCTGCCAGGCACCTCCACAGGGCAAAAATCAGGGAGCTGAGCCAGCCAGGAGGGGCTCGGCACAACCTTCCGGGGAGATACTTGCTGGTGGCTGAGAGAAAAGCAAGGAAAAGGCAGCAATTCATTCATGTAAACACCCAGAGAAGTGTTTTTATATAAGTTAAGTCTGAACCACTCCAATGTGAGGCTTGTGATGCTGCCAGAAATAATCCCAGACTAACAAAAGCACTGTTCTCTTAAAAAAAAACCCCAGAGATGGGGGTTTTTATACATCTTCTCTCGACAGACTATTAAGTGTCACTCTCAGCCTCACTACAGCTCTTCCACAACGAGAAAAATCACAGTCCATTAAGTCTTTCAAATGGCTTTACAAAAAAAAAAAAAAATCCCATGTATTTGAAGTGGATTTAGCGGGAAAGGACCAGACTGACAGGGCTGGGAGATGAGGTTTCTCTTTCCCTCTCCAAACACAAAGTGAAGGGACACAAGTTAAGCATTTTCCCTCAATAAACCCAAATTTTGTGCCTGTGGAGAACGAGTCGGGGGGGGATACAAAGTCCCTACAGGCCCTGAGAGCGTCACCAAGAAATCCAGAAGCATCAGGTCATGCTCTGACTGAGTATTCTGCTTGTTTTCCATCAGCCACATCCCTCTTTATCCAAACACTTGGTCTGCAAAGGGAAAATTCAATGACAGAACCACTACACGAACGAGCAAGAAGTTAGGGAAGGTACAGAATGGAAAAAAAAGGCTAATAAAAAGGAAAGCGTCAATATAAACAGGGATAAAATAGACCNTGCCAGCACTTGGAAGGAAAAAAAAAAAACCAAAAAAAAAAAAAAAAAAAAAAAAAAAAAAAGCCAGAGGGACTAAAAAAAAAAATGTTCTTTTTCCTCAGTGCTGGAAGTTATTCCAGTTGGAGATCACAAAGCCAGATGCTTGAGCTTTGCTAAGGAGGAGCTTTGGAAAGACTCCCTCAGATATTAAAAGTGAAAGTCATCTGAATAATGGGGCTTAGAGATCATAAACCAAGGGGTTAAACATTCTGATTTAAAGGTTACACACAATTATAACAGAAGAGAGCTCAGAAGCTGCAGAGCTGGGGAGCTCAATGCAGAACGAGCCTCTCACTCCGGAATAACAAAGCTACCGTATCCATCTATTATCCAAACATTAGGGCTTTAGGCATTTAAACCTTTAAACAGATGGGATATAATCCATATGTGTGACCACATCTGAGGAAGGATTTGTGCCAGAACGGGACCGAGTTAAGAATGGCAGAACTCCTTTGGTTGGAAGAAAAATGAAGTTTTCCTTCACAGGAAAGGATTGGAAGGGAACTGGAGGGAGGGAGTGGCCGGGTCATGCTGGGAGGTCGGGAACTGGGGGAGGGGTTTGGGCACATCCAGGGGGAATTTGGGTCAGGAATTTCCTCTGAATCACTGACATCACCTGTAGAGAGCTGAAAAAGCGGGGTCTGAGAGTTCCAGGGCAGGGAGGAGAGGAGAGAGAAAGGAGAAGGAGAAGGAGAAGGAGAAGGAGAAGGAGAAGGAGAAGGAGAAGGAGAAGGAGAAGGAGAAGGAGAAGGAGAAGGAGAAGGAGAAGGAGAAGGAGAAGGAGAAGGAGAAGGAGAAGGAGAAGGAGGAGAAGGAGGAGAAGGAGGAGAAGGAGGAAGGAGGAGAAGGAGGAGAAGAAGAAGAAAGGGTCGCCTGTCCCTCAGGTCGCCTTAGGAGGATCTGCACTGCTCTTTACTCATTGAGCATGTGAGATGTAGCTCCAATTAAAGGAATTTCAGATTTTAGAGTCCAGAACAGCCAGAGAGCAAATCTGAGCCACGGGGATCCCCGTGGGTTACCTGCACCTCACTCCAAAGGAGAGCTTTCACCTCCAGTTCAAGAATACCCTCCTCCTGCTCCTTAAGATCCTATTTTGTTTTGGAAGGAGGGTGGGGAAAGGGGGTGTGTGATGTCCAGCCACGGGACAGGGAGTGCTGCTAGCACCCCATTCCCTGTTTGCTGGCAGGGCAGTGCAAGAGCCTCGCAGGGACATCTCCGTGCACAGCAACCGCTCCCGTTCTGAGCCCAGTTTTTTGGGAAGAAGGTGGAGACTCGAGCCACCAGTCCCACTTTGCCAGGGAGTGTTTGCAGGCAGCGAAGAACCAACCCCCTGAGCCTGGAGGAAGGAGACAGGAGGACACAATGCTGCCATCCTCACTGGATCTGGGGGCTGGATGTTGGGAATGGGCACTGCCAGGTGAGGAGAGCCATCCCCAGGGATTGATCTGACCCACCTCCTTTTCCTTCAGCCACCCCTCGGCAGACTGTGTGCAGCACCTCTCCCTCCACTCATCATTTCAAGGCTTTAAATGAGAAATCAGATCTTCCTGGCTCTGGCCAAGGCTCATTTGTGACTCTGCCATGTAACAGAACGGAAAAAGAAAGTCCTCCCACAGCTCCTCTGGGACTTGAAATGCTCCATATAAACAACGCCCACTGCAAGGGAGGGGAGGGGAATCCTTAACAAGGAAAAATTTACCAAGGATCCCTGACAATGACCAGAGACCTCAGAAAGGGCAGTTTTCACCCTGGGAAAGAGTCCTGGGGGTCTGGTGCCTTTCCAACCCCTCTCCCTGTGCTGGGAAGGGTGGGAGAGCACGGGAAGTGCCTGGATCTGTGTTTGTGTCAGGCAATATCCACACACACACACACACACACAGGTGAAAGGCTGGATCATGGAAAGCCCCAAATTTGCCTTTTTCCCACTGCCCTGCCCTGCTGGGACCCCAGTCCCAGGGGATGAGTGTTGGCCCAGTGCAGCCCACACCTGTTTGTGCTGGTGCCTCTGCCTTGGCTCCGGAGCTGTGGGGGCCAAGCAGGGACTGCTCCAAACCACATGCTGGGAAAAACCATCTGGCTTTGGAACAGCTCTTTGCTGCAGGTTCCTGCCCTGCTCAGCTCTGTAGCCAGGATCCAACAAACCCAGCTCCCAGATCCCCTCCGCTGGATCAGTCTCTGGGCACAGCAGATTCCGACCAGAGGGACGTGAAGGCAGCTGGGACATGGGACAGGACACCTGCAAGGGCAGATGTCACCCCGAACGTGCAGGCAGAGCTGTTTATTGCTTCCTCCGTCGCCCACTGCCACAAGGGGAAGCCAAAACAAGCAGCCCCCGAGGGGAATGAGCTGGGTTATTCCCGAAGGAGAGCTGCCAGGTCAGCACTTCCCACGGGAAACACGGACAGCTGTGTCCAGCTGTGTCCAGCTGTGCCCTGCAGACCCCCCCAGACCATCACCCCACCTTCCTGGCGCTCCAGAGACTGCTCCACACCCTTGACTGAAGGAGGTGAAAAAGCACTGCTGGCACAATAGGCTCAGCTGGAGCTGCTCCCGCTGGATAATCTGACACCTGGAATAACGACTCCTGGTTCTTTTCAGTGGCAGAAACTGAGGCAGAGGAAAGAAAGGGGCTTGTCCAAGGCCACAGGGCTCAGGAGACAGGGACTGAGCCCGCAGCACTGTCTGTGTTCCCTGGGCTGAGCTGCTGCTCGCAGCCCTCTCGCAGATGGCCTCGTAACTAAGCAAACCGAGTGGGACCGAGCTCTGGATTTGTTTTCCAGACTTGTCACACATTACTCATGTGATCTCGAGAAAAGTCACTTCATCTCCCTGTGGCCAAGTTCACAGTCTATGTATCCTCCAGTCACTTACCCAAATCTGCATCTGTGCTTTTCTTCATATCCTTCTGAAGTTTTTTGGTCTGATCTTCCAATCTGAAAGATGGGAGAGAGAAGGCAAAGTCGGAATCTTGGAAAAGAAAGAAACCCAAGTGTATCATACGTGCAACAAATCATTTACGGGCTGAATATGCTGGCTTCTGGTGGGAGTTAAAAATATCCAGGCAAGGCTCGATGAAGTTCAGTGCAGCTCAACCCTTTCGGGTTGTTTTCAGATGGTTTTTAACCTTTTCAAGTTGGTGATCTCTTATTCATAGTTCGCATATTTCCTGAAAGTTCTCACACTTAACACAAATGGTAAAGCCAAATGCTTCCAGATGATCTGTGTGAGCTCCTGTGACACAGGCAGGATGGCAAAGCCACTCCTGGTCCTCTGAGGTGTTGGGCTCTTCAGGGACCCTGCTGTTTTCTGGCAATTTTATGCATTTTTTTTTTTAAGCTGCCATAATCTGCAACCCTACTGAAAATACTTCTGAGGACACCTTCGAACACTCAGAGAAACCCTGAAGAATTGGAAATTACATGGCAGCGAGGGATTTGCTCACGGGGAAGAGCATCCCTGGCTAAAATTCCCTGGGAAGATGGAAGGGGAGGACACAGCAGGGAAGCACGCGGCCGGTCCTGTCCGACCAGCGTGGGTGATACTCACTGCTGCAGCTTCCCATACTCCCTTTCAAAGTCTCTCTCCACCTGTGGAAAGAAGAGATGGAAATCAGCTCCAGGGCACTGCAGGGCAGCCTGGAGCGTCCAGGGAAAGCTGTCCCTGGGAAATGCTGACCTGAGTCCAGCACAAGCTGCAGCTTTAATGGGAGTTACGCCTCAAAAGGAAAGGAAGTTCTGCAGTTTTTGAGCTCCAGACTCTCTTGGAGCAAAGTCACTGCCACCAAACATGTCAGCTCGAGCCAAGGACGTGCTCCAGCACACGGATTGGGAGCTGATGGAATAAATGGGAATGCTGTAAAAGCAGGGAGGTCACAACCCAGCATAGTGCTGGGGGGTGAACCCGTGTTCTCTCCCAAAAACTGAGGGGAGCTGCTTCTCCTCCAGCCCTGTTAAGGACCCTGAGGTGGGTCTGGCTGTTTCCTCCTTCCTCATCCTCAACAAGATGGTGAAATTCCCCCCAAACCACTACTGAGCCCTCCCATTTCTGCACTATTCACCCCCTCCACGGACTCCTTACCCCTGAAACAGCTCCCTCCCATGAAATTCTTGGGCTGGAGCAACAATCCCAGTGGACTGTGACACCTCCAAAAGGGAGGGGAAACCTGTGCTCTGAGCTCAGAGCTCCAGCACAGCCTTCTCCTGATGCTACCTCAGTGCCTGCTCCCTCCTACTTGCTAGCTGGCAGCAAACCTCCAGTGATAGGAGATATTTTAAGGAACTTTTCTTTCCATGCTGACTGTTTTAACACACTTAAAACATTCATTCCACACCTCGTCAACCAGAGAAGCAAATGGATTTCAATTGACCAGCCAAGAGTAAATCCGTGCGCGTTTGTTGTCATGGGATCAACGCTGGGTTCACTTGTGTTGTCAAGCTCCCGTGCTATTAAGGAAATGCAGAGTGCTGGGAGCAGCCAGGACTAGAAGGATCCAAAGGTTTGTTCCAATTCCTCCTGCTGGCCCCAGGATTTCAATCCCAGCCTTGATGCGACACCAGAACATCTAATGGGGACGTTTGCTTTTCGAGCAGAAATGCTGTTAAAAGCTCGGGGCTTCGAGATGGAGCTCGGTTTTCTTGAAATCTCCTTTTTTAAACATCTTGTCGGGCTGCACTTGGACTCCACCAGCCCCGTCAGAGGGCAGGCAGCGAGCAGCCACATTCCAGCCCCATCCCAGCGCCCAGCTGTCCGCACCATCCGCTCCCACCATCCGGGGGACGCGAGCTGCCTCTCTCCTCCCCCCCTCCACCCCTCTGCTCCAAAAAACCCTCCCCGGAGCTCCAGCTCCCTTTTCGTGCTGCTAAAATTGGGCGCTGGAGAGAACAGACACGGAGCAGTGTGGGGGCAGCTCACACGACTTGTGCCTGGCGTTCGGGGAGCCGCAGAAATGCGCGGCAGCTGGCGCCCGCAGGTCAGGTAACCAGCACATAGTAAAGCTCACCCTCCATCCCCGTGCCTGTTCCGGCTGCTCAAATACCCGGGGAGTATTGCACTCTATTTATAGGCCTTAGGTGTGAATTGTTTTGGTTGCAAACCGCACAGGGTCGGGCGCGACTCAAAAATATGCCCCCTTTGAAAGGCTGGCGGTGTCGTTCCCTTATTGTTCCCTCTCCGTGTTTAGGAAGATCTGCTCAGCAACCAATTCCTCCAAAAGCTGGAGGGTTTGGCTGTGAAATACCTGCAAATATTCAGGGTTTCTGTCCCTTTTTGCTACCAGATTTGCCCGTTTCTGTGCAATTAGCAAAAAGCATCGTTGCTTAATGGATATAGAGAAGCTTCCAGTGCCTAAAGGGGCTCCAGGAGAGCTGGAGAGGGATTTGGACAAAGGATGGAAGGACAGGACACAGGGAATGGCTTCCCACTGCCAGGGGACAGGGTTAGGTGGGATTTTGGGAAGGAATTGTTCCCTGTGAGGGTGGGGAGGGGCTGGGATGGAATTCCCAGAGAAGCTGTGGCTGCCCCTGGATCCCTGGAAGTGTCCAAGGCCAGGCTGGAGCACCCTGGGACAGTGGAAGGTGCCTGGCAGGGGGTGGAACGGGATGATCTTTAAGCTCCCTTCCCACCCAAACCATTCTGGGATTTTAGGATTCATTCCACAAAGGCAAAACCTCCCCATCCTGTGACCTCTGGGTGCTGTGACCCCCCAAACCTCCCGAGCTCCCCCCAGACCCCCATCCCAGCGCCGGAGCAGGATCCACACGGGATCGAGGTGACTCCACACGGAGACACTTCAGCTGCCCAGCCTGACTCACATCCCAGCCCCATCTCCGAGACAGCTGCCCAAGGATTGCTCTTATTTTTCACGCCCACAGGCAGCAACTGGCTCCCAGTCCCCACAGTCTGCGAGCTCACGGAGCCTCCCAGCCACGGCCGGAGCCCGGATATCCCACAAAAACAGCTCCGAGGAGCTCTGGAGAGGGAAAAGCTGCTCTCACGTGCTCCCAGCCAGCAGAGTCACAGGCAGAGCCGTGCAAGGAGGACAAGCTGGGAACATTTTGCAGAGCACACAGTAATTCCCACTCCCAGTAGCGATCCATGGTCACACACAGCCGACAGAGGCTGTGGAGAGGATTATCACGTTAAGAGTAACAAGAACAAGAAGTACAGGCAAGAAAATTACAATATCCTGAAGGGAAGTTTCCGTATTATTAAAATAATCCCACTGCTCCGCAGCCTCTTTCTGAAAACTCCAAATCAAACCGTGCTTTCTGTATTGAACCTTTTTTTTTTTTTTTTTTCTTTTCTTCCAGGCACAGGGGCTGGGTAATGCAAAAATCGCTCGTCTCAGGGTTTTTATTTAAATCTACATCAAGAGCGACAAGCTCTCGAGAGCTTTGAAATGAAACAACGTTCTCCCCTTCACCCAGTTTGTTTTTTGGTTTTTTTTTTTGTTTGTTTGCAAACACTGGGTCTCCCCCCTGGGATAAGATCCCTCCTGCTTGAAGGGCAGGATCATCCATCACCACCATGGTTATGAGGCAATGGAGCAAGACCGAAGTCAACACTACAAAGAGATGGAAATAAGGGCCTGTGAGGAACCTTCCTATCCCCCTGGGGTTCGTGTTTTTTCCTGGAGGAGGAAGATGAGCTGATTTCTGCATCTTCCAGTGGTCCCAGCCTCTTTGTGGATCTTGGGAAAAAGAGGGAAGGGTGTATTTCCTCCTCCCTCCTCTCCAAAAAAAAAAAGAAACCCCAGAATTAGGCCATAAATTCTGTTCTAAGATGGGATTTCTGCTGAGCTTTTGCCATCCTATCAAGAGATTCAAGGTAAGTCCCGTGGGTGAATATTCTGAGCCAGAGCTGCGGAGTGCAGGTGGATCTGGGACGTCATGGACTCCACCCAGCAGCATCTCCACATCCCCATCCTGCAAGAAAGCTTCCCATAAAGGTGGCAAAGGGAAAAAGGATGCACCTCCCACCTGCAGAGACCACTTTGGCCAGAAAAGATTGAAGGAAGAGAGTGAAAATGAGCAAAATGATTTAACTGGTAACACTTGAATTCACCCCACCATTCCCATGACATTTACTCCACTGACGTGGGATTTCCAGCTCGCTGGTGGAGCCCAGTGGAAAGGTGCTGACGGCCACAGCTGCAGTGGAATCCTGCTGCTCACGGAGCTCCTCCATCCGACATCCCTGGGGAAGGCTGAGCTGCTGGGATGAGTCAAGGAAGGGAGGTTTGGCAGCTCAGGTCTCCACTCCCTGCCAAGCTGACTCAGGCCAGCGAGGAGGAGGAGGAGGGCGAGTGGTCTGAGTCAGCCCAGGCCGGAGCAGGGATGAGGGAAGCAGGGAGGGAGAGGGGATAAAACCTCAGCTCGCCCCATCCCCAGCGCCCCGCGGGGATGCAGGGCCGGCTCTGCTCCCCGGCTCCCTGCCTGCTTGGATCATCCCAGCCCCGGTGAAGGGCAGGGAACAACCTCGGGGGGACGCAGGTGAACTTCAGCGGGAGCTGCAGGAGAGCTGGGGAGACGAGACAGCTCCGACGGCAGCGCAACCTCTGCTGGGAGCGGAGCTGTCCCGAGGGAGGGAAGAACATCTCTGCCATAAGAGGCTTCGTGGCTGAGCAATAAACATGGAGAGATATAATTCTAACAGGTTTAACTCCTATCACTGGGCATTAGTTTAATTGGGCCGTGGGCCCGTGGCCCTGCTGACAGCAGGTCCTCTCTGAGCATTAGATCCTCCCACCCAGCTCCCGGAGCCCGGTGACAGCTGCTCTTTTCAGGGAAGAGGAGGGGAGAGATTATGCTGTCTGGAATTGGATTTGCCCAGGTTAAGGTGGAAACAAAGCACAGGCACGTCTGGGGAGGGGGAGATCACCTCAGTTCACCAGCTGATATTTTCCTACCGGGGTTTCCTTCTCCCTCAAGAGCTAAACTGTGGCTGACACCGTGCCCTTCTCCAAAGGATCACAAGCGAGTGGGCACAGGGAGTCATGACTAATTCCTCGGCAGCCCAGGCAAATTGCTTTTCAGGACTACTGCCGGCCTAGATCTGACACCAGCCCCAGCATCAAGACAACAAAAAAGCCTCTCTGGCTCGCTGAGCCTCTCGGCAAAGCCACCCCCCTCTCCTGACTCCAGTCCCAGGCCTCACGGAGAGCCAAAGAAGTTACATCCGAACAAACGCTGCTTTTTTTTAATCCTTCCCCCTCACCATCCTCTTTTGTGGTCCCTGTGAGTGGGAGATCCTCTACCCACAACCACTTCCCTTCCGATGGGCTTGGGATGCAGCCCTGGAGATGCCACACCTTCCCACTTCCTGCAGCGGGCTCCGGAGCCCAACATCTGGAATATCCCAGCTCTTGGCTGCTGCTGCTGTTCCCCAACGCCTGCACAGATGCAGTGTCTCAGCCTGCAACTGGGAGGTAAATTTGGGGGCCTGCAGCTCACTGAAGCTACAAAGCAACTCCATCCCTTCCACACCACGGCATGGAATTCCTGATCCCGGGGGATATCGGTGGTTTCCTGCCGTTTGTTCTGCTTTGAAGAGCTGCACTCTGTGCTTGGCGTGAAGTTTCCAAGGTTTTGGACTTCCTGTTTTCTGCTTTCCCTGTATCTGCTGCCTGGAGAGCAACACCATCATCATCATCATCATCATCATCATGCCAGGGCAAGTGGAAGCCATTTAGAAAGCAGTTTCCAACTTTGCTGACACAAAATCTTGTTCCTGGGGAGCTGAGGAAGGAAGGAAGGAAAAGGAAAAGGCCTGGAAACGTTCTGGGTGCTGAATGAACCTCTGCCTGCCGGATATTCTGAGCTGTTCTATTTAATACACACACATGTATATATAAGCAAAGGCTGCCAACTGCTTCAGAACAGCATATTCCAGCAGCTCCGGGGAAGGGAAGATCTCAAAGGTGCCACCGCTCATCTGCAAGGAGCCCGAGCTCAGGGATGGTTGATTTTAGGGGAGAAAAACCTCTCCCAACAGCGAACACAGCAGGAGGGGAGGGAAACCAGCAAGGAAATATAATATATTTAACTGGGATGTGAGAATAGGTGGGCTGGAGATGCCCAGCAAAGCTGGCCAAGACATCCAGAGCTGCTGAGCAGTTGGTTCTTGCCCCAGCCTGGAAGGACATTGGCATTTGGAACACTGTGAAAGGGGATGAGAGGCAAAATGTCACGGAACAAGGGATGTGGGGGCTCCTGATGTGAGCTGGGAGGGTGTGAGGAGCTGAGGCTGGGCTGCCTTACCTGAGGGACCTCAGGCAGCAGCACCTTCCTGATGGATCGCCAGCCTTTGGAAAAGGGCAGCTGAAAACAAGTGAGAACCACGGAGGAATTTTACCAGTCCTCATCTCCGTCGCCTGCCTGGCTTAAATTCTGTACTGACAGTTTGGAGCTGTTACAGAAAATTGCTGCTCCACGGCAGCAGACAACCACCAAATCCTTTAGAATAAAACATGACAATCAAGGCCTGAAGGGAGTGGTGGGATTAGCCCTCTGCCTCCAGGGAAAAATGTCATGTCCCAAGGAGAAACTGCCCCACAGCCGCGGGTGCCCACGCATCCTGCGGAATTAGCTGAGTGTCCCGGAGAGGAAGGATCAGGGATGTCAGTCTGTGCAAGGGATTAGGTCACCAACGCCGTTAGAGGGACAAGCTCTGCCCCACGCTGCCTCTCAGGGCTCCCATTTTAGAGCAGGTGTCCAGGTGAGTTTTCAGGGCCAGCTCCTGGGAGGTTCCACAGATCTATTTATTTTTTGGTTTTTTGGCACGGGACAAAGGCAAAGCCAAGCTGCTTAAGAAGGGAAAATACCACAGCCAGCTGCAAGCAGCAGCACTTGGGGTAGGAGCCTCAAATCCACGGGAATACAAAATGCTTTTTTAATTTGCTTTTAAAGCAAATGCTGTGCAGCACAAATTAATTCACGCCCGAGCACTAAGCATCTCAGCTTATAAGCCTTTCTTTGGAAACAGTTATATTCAGCGATCTGAACCACTCCTCCTCCTCCATCTGCTCCGAAAGGATGAACAAACAAGCCATTGCTGAAAGAAGGAAGGAAGGAAGGAAGGAAGCAAACCCGTTCAGCCATCTCCGAGGAAAACTGTGCCAGACCAAGAGAGCTCTTTTCCCCCACCCCGCACACACACCCCTCCCAAAAAAAAAAAAAAAAAAAAAAAAAAAAAAAATTATAATTTCAACAGATCCCAAACCAAAATATTCTCCCTGGATGGGGCTCCCCCTCGCTCCTCGCACGAGGAGCCGAGCGCTGGTCACACGCGGCAACAGGTTCTGCTGCTCCAGCTCCCTCCCACACGCTGCAAAATGGGACGAGTCAAAGTGCCGGCTTGACTCATCAGCCACATGATCCAAGGCTGGAGCTAAAAAGGGGGAACTGGTTTACTCACTGTCTTGGGTACAATCTGTTTCTTGGGCTGCCCGATCTTGAACGGGATCCTGGAAAAGAGAGAGGAGAAGGGAATGTGTGAGCAGCGATGATGCTGGGCCCGGTGCTGGGGGTGGGTTTGGGGGCAGTAGGGATTGTCCCGGGCTGGCAGCCCCTCCTTCCAGGCACTGTGCAGCCCCTGGAGAGGGAAAGGGTGGGAGAGGCTGTGGGGAGACCTCTCAGCATTCCACAACTTCCTCCCGAGGGGCAGTGCAGGGGCAGCTCTGATCTCTGCTCTGTGACAGGGACAGGACCCAGGGGACAGCTGGAGGGTCAGGCTGGGTTTTGGGGAAAGGTTCTTCCCCCAGAGGGTGGAACAAGCACTGGGACAGCTCTCAGGGAATGGGCACAGCCCTGAGGCTGCCAGAGCTCCAGGAGGGTTTGGACATTGCTCCCAGGGGTGGGATTTTGGGGTGTCTGTGCAGGACCAGGAGCTGGACTGGATGGTCCTTGTGGGTCCCTTCCAGATTCTCCAGGAGCCAGTGCCAGACCCACACCTCCTCCCTCCACCCCAAATCAATGCAAGGATGCTCCACAAGCAGCTGAAGAACCTGCTCTGCTCAAAACCAAATCCGACGGGGAGGAGAAAATAATACTGAAAAAAAACCCCAAACAAACCCTGTAAATATTTAGAAAGAGGATATTAAAAAAAGTAACAACGCGGTGTCTGGAGCTGCGAGCTGCTTCAAAGGATTCCTCTGCTCCAACAGCTGGAGGAGCAGCTCACCTGCCAGCACAGCCTTCATTCTTAAAATCCCTAATTCCCAGGAAAATCTGGGTTACCTGAATGTGAAGAGTACTCTAAATAAATTACACAACATATGTAAGGGTGGCTGGGTCAGCTGGGAGCAGCCACGCAGGCGGCCTGAAAATAATTGGATTTCTTTCACCTATCAGTATAATGAAAATCCAGGAATTCAACTGCTGTTGTCAATGGATTTAATTAAGTTAAAGAGGTGCTGCTTGGTTAAAGCATCTCAGCCAAAATCTCCTAACGTTTTCTGGGTTGTGGTGCTTTAAATAAATAGAAAAAATTGAGGTTGTAATGACATTCAAGTGGCTTTTTGCCAGAGATGCTTCACCTACAGCTCAGCTTCATCCCATCCCATGCCATGCCATGCCATTCCAAATCCCATCCCATCCCATCCCAAATCTGCCCCAGGAGCTTCCTGGGGAAATGTCTGAGTCCCCTCAAGCTGCTACACCAAACTTGAGCTAAAAACATGGATTTTGGGACTGTCTTGGCTGCTGGTCCCGCTGCCTCCCAGTCTGGCTTTTCCCACTGCTGGTTTTTCCATTTGCTTCCCACCAGCTCCACTTCCAAGCCCCCAGCACTGCTCCATCCAACAGCTGGACCCCCAGGAAACGTTTTTATCAGCATAACCTGCTGTAAAATCCAACTGTGTGCAACGGGAGATTGAGTTTGCGACAGAAGAACGGGCGGGACGAAGCAAAAAAACCCGGATTATCCAAACTCCGAGCCTTGCTCTTCCCACCTTTCCCGTTTTTTTCAAACCAACAGTGTAATTACCCACCGGGAATAATCCAGGGCTGCACCCCCCGTGACCCTCCCTGGGCAGCTCTGGAGCCAACCTGAGTCACCGGGTTTAAATTTAATTTTTTTTTTGTTTTTCAGGAGAACTTCCTGTTTATGGTTCTCCGCTGGGACCAGGGTAATTTTGGGTTTTAACCCTTTCCAGCTCCTGTGGCGGTGTGAATCACCCTTCTTTTATAAACAAACACCACTCTGCTGTATAATTTCCCTGTCAATAACTGGGGGGTGTGGTGCCTTACAGGAAGAAAACAAAAATATACGGATTTTTTTTTTTTCCTTCGTGTGGGTCAAATATAAACTTAAAATGAGGCACTTCCCGCCTGCCATCCACAGCCAGGTGCTGTCACTTGATGTTTTTGGAAGTGATGGCATCAACTTGGCGGTGGAAGGATAAAAAAAAAATACGGGGATTTTACTCAGGGGATTGTTATCCCAGTTAAAACCAGTTTGCCACCAGGGCGGGAACAAGCAAGGAGTGGAGCCAGGCTGGTTCCTAGCGGGAAAGGACAATTAAAAAGGTGATTAAAGCATTACCTGTGCACAAGCTGCCCCTCTGGGGGGGTGCAGAGAGCAACCCAAAGTGGTGTTGTCCACTGGAAAAGTGGTTAAATCCAGGGAATTTTGGTAAGAGAAGGGTGTGGGGTAGGAAAAGCCATGAATCAGCATTGGTTGGGTATCAGAGCTGGGAGCAGAGGGAGGGAAGGCACTGTCCCATCCCATCCCATCCCATCCCATCCCATCCCATCGTCACCCCACCACAGAGGGCAAGGAACCCCAAAAATCCCGTTTTTTCTCCCAGAAACAAAGGGGAGTCAGTGGAGCGCTGCAAATCCCCCGTGCAGCAGTAAATATCTCTCTCAGCATCGTGATGCCACTTGGTAATTATGTCTGTCTCAGTAAAACCTCTAAAAAATAACCCTGTGCAAATCAGGTCTGTTCCTCAATTATTGGGGTTTTTTTTTTTTTTGTTTTTTTTTATTTTACAATTTTTACATAATTTTCCTGGTTTCTAAATCACTGCCTTTTAATATGATTCTCTGGGAGGGGGCAAGATGGATGAGCAGGAAAGAAAGCAGTAAGGAAGAAAAAAAAAGATGAGAGGTATGGATTTTACCGGAGCTTTTAAACCAAATGGATTCACCCCACGCCTCGAAACTGCTGCTGGCACCGAATTTTCATCCCTCTGGGAGTTGTGTCTCTGCCTCCAAAATTGGGGGGCAGGCGGGGGGGACAAAGTGCAGCTGCCACAGCAACATCACAACCATTTGCTTCAAAATTAAGAGGGTTTTTTTTTTTTTCTGGTTAGAAAATGCATGACGGGGATAATGCAAATAAACTGGTGGGAGATGGATCCATATCCATCACTGCCATGAATTCCCAGCGTGGATCTCCCTGGTACCTTCAAAGCTGAGCCTGGCTCTATAAACACCAAAGAAAAACCAGAATTGGTGCCTTTTTTTTTTTTTTTTTTGATGTCTCGTTTCTGCTGAGCGAGAGAAAGCCGGGGTTGTGTTTGGGGTGTGAAATCCCTTGAAATCCCGTTCCTGAAGAGCCGAGCGCGCTGAGTCACAGCCGGAGCGTTCCCACCCCGCGGGGCTGGGGGAGCAGCCCGGCCCCTGGCAGCCCCCTCGCCGCCAGGGCAGCGGGACTTTGGGAAAGCAGCAGCGGGGTTCAGCAGGGAGGGAGGAGGGCGAAGCACTGCAGGGAGAGGGTGGGAAGAGCTTAAAGCAGGGGCAAAAAAAAAAAAAAAAGTGTGGGTGGAGAGAATCCTGCGAGCTCTACTCGGGGATGCTCAGGAACCCCAGGGAGGGGAAGGTGGGAGAAGCTGTGGCTGATTTTCTCTGAAGTTTCCCCAGCAATCTCATCTATTTACTTGGCTTTTCCACGTGCAAACGCAGGGCCACACACACCAAAGCAGTTAATTCTCCTCTGGATGCACAGGAGAGGTGGAAACAAACCTCCCAGGCATGGGGGGATCCAGCTCGATGAGGTCTGCGGGGAGCTGCAGCTTAAAACACGGAGCTCCCCCTCCCACTCCCCGCCAGCCGCTGGAACGGAGGCACGCAGGAATTGCCAGCAGGAATCACTCAATCCTTGCTAATTTAGGGAGGAATGGCCCTTTCCTAGAGTGGACATTAAACCTTGGCATCACCTCTGGCCGTTGGGAGCTGGGATGAAGCTCAGAGTGTGCCCAGGGGGATAAATTCCCGCGGGATGTGATCCTTTTTCCTGGGTCATTCCATCCAAACACAGCTTTGCCACCCCTGATCAGGCCCCAGAAGACCCTTGGCAGATAAGCAAGGGATAAACACCAAATATTTTCACCCACAGCTGAGAAAATTCTGCCCCTGGGGATGCTGAGCTGCCAGGCAGGGATTGGGAAGGGAGGGAAGAAGGATGGACAGACAGATGGACAAGCAGGGGCAGGGGCAGTTTGGATGTGAATTAATTTGGGAAAAGTGACACTGAGCCTCTGAATTCAATATTCCTGCCCCAGGTGGGCACGAGTGGCAATTGCTGAGGACCCACAGATCTCGCTGTGGTATGAACTGGTGGCCACAATTGGTTTTTACTGGTACCACTGCCAGACCACTGACTAAATCCTTGTTTTTTGGGAAGTGCCTGCTTCCCATGGAAAGTTTCAGGGCTTTTTTTTTCCTTTCTCTTTCTCTCTCTCTCTCTCATCGAAACCCCAAGCGCCAGCACAGCCTGGATCCCCGCCAGAGCTTCTCACTCTTTGAATTTCCACCAAAAATCTCAATTCCTTCACCGGAAAGAAACCTCTCTGTGCCTGCAGGCAGGAGGATGACACCCAGCCTCCCGCGCTGCCAGGGTGACCCCGACCCTCCAAGCCTGGTTTTACCCAAGGATTTTGGCATGTGGGATGATGAGGGATCCTACAAATCCATCCTTTTATACCTGATGCTCTGTAAAAAAACCGGCCCAAAGCTACCATAGAAACTGAGATGGGGCCCTTCCCTGAGCCTTTCCCTTTGGAAGCTCCTGGGCTGGGAATGGATTCAGCTGCATCCAGAAAAGCTGCCTGGTCATGGGATCAGCTGCTATCCCAGCAGGATCAAAGTGTTCCTGCAAACCCCGACAGGAAGGTCGGGAGCACTCGAGGAAGGATGTGAACCTTCACTTTCCCACTCTGTCACGGAGTGAACTCGGTTGAGCTTCTCCTCCCTCTGCGCTCGGGTAAAGCTTCCCTACGGGATGGAGGTGTTAGGGAAGGACTTTTCCACGAACGGGGAAAGCCAGGAATTTCAAAGGAAGCTGAGAGGGCTGTGCTGAGCAGCATTCCCGAGTCTGATCCCAGCCTGCACACCAAAATCTTGGAAACCTGGATATCCCTCGGGCTCCCTAAAAACAGCCAAAGGTGCAAATCCCCGGCCAGGAGGGGATCCCAGCCGTGCCCAGGTGAGCCAGGCAGGAGGGCAGGCTCAGGTTAGGCATTAATCTCCCGGATGCCTCCTCACTGTGCTCCCGGCGTGTCCATGGAAACCGCAGGCACGGTCCCACCCCGCTCCCCCCTCCCAGGAACTCATGGCAACCGCTCCAAACACAGCGCGGAGGCAAAA
>WEKY01057066.1:178681-234684 GCA_013390045.1 Picathartes gymnocephalus | reverse complement strand
GTCCTTCAAACCAGGACACTCCGCATTCCGTATAAAGGAGTAGTGCCACGTGCAGGCCAGTCTCAAAGCCTGAGTCTTTTGCAGGGCCAGTGATGCTGTGTGTAAATAAACTCTTCCGGCCTTCAGTGAGAAGAATCAGAAATATGAATGAACAGCAAGACACCTTGCAGGAAAAGGAAAAATTTTGCACTCTAAAACTACTCTCCAAATCTTATCCTGCTTTACATTTACGTAAATGTAAGGCTTTTCCCTTCTGAAATGTTCCTAAGCAGCAGCAAACACATGCTAGTGTCAGAATGGAGAATGCATCCAGACATTCTTATGATGCCATTAAAGTTAAGGGGAAGACAATAATGCTAAGTTGCCTATGATCAGATTGCCCTGGCTCCTTTCTTATGACCTTCAATCACATGGTAGTACTTTTGACATTATAAAAAGAAAACCTTCCTGGACTTCTTCCAGGTGAGGTATATCAGTTACTAAAAATGATAGCTGAGGGGGAATCTAACTGGCTTCTAATAGTTACTGTCTTTCTTGTTTTCATTTTTTTAGAATCTGAGAAAAGGGAATGTCTAGAGGCATATCATCTACAAACAGAGATGGATAGCTCTGGCTGTCTGAAAGCATGCAAAAATTCAATGACTGTGAAATCCTACGCTCTCTACTTAAAAGGAGTTCTCAAAGGAGTCAGGCTAAGGCAATGACTTAATGGAATATAGAAGCAGATGTCTTCACCCTATTTATTTCTGCAAGGAACTTTGGTATTTGTGCTGTTATTAAGATAATCTCCTGTGTTTGAGACCTTATCAGAGAGTAGGATGACCAGGTAGCATTTTCTGAGTTAGCCTTAGGAAGGGAAGGAGGAGATCTGCAAAGATACCAAGCTTGGGTTCTCAGACCAAAGTTGGATTCTCCTGCTGGGCTGTTCTGTGGTGGGAAGGTATTGATATGGTCAGCATTATTTTGAGGTTCCCTACAATGTGCTCCACTGAGAAGCTTTACCCTACAAGAACACAGGTCAGTAAGGCAGACCATGATTTTTAAATTCCCCTAAGTGGTGGATTTTATGTCTTCTTTTTTTTTCAGGGATGAGGGTGGGAGGGATGGGAATCATGATGCTGACTGTGAAAATCACTGGTTGTTAGAAGAGGTGAGAAGTACAAAGCTCACTTCCAGAAAGACATCTGTAACTGGTCAAAGGAACTTCTCCCACTATTTTGAGTTCTAGGAAATGACCTGTATACATGTCAGACACTCAGCAATTTTATCCTGGGGGCTTTACAAGGAAATTGCAAGTGGCGTTCACAGGGCCAGATAAGGCAATTGCCTCATTCCTGTATGATAAGGGATCACAATCAAATAAAACTTGAAGGATTCAGGCACCAAACAAAAAGGGACAATTCTTTACATGACTCATAGCAGCTCTGTAGAATTCCTTGCCAAAGAATTACAAGCCCTAACAGTCTATATGGGTGCAAAGAGAAATTGAATAAGTATGGCAAAGAGAAACCCATTGCTAAATACACAGCACCACACCTAGTTCAAGAAGCCCTAGGCTAAACATATTTGAAAGCAAGAAAACAGAAAGTAGTACCACACACCACATTTTCCCCCTTCCTTAGTCATTCACATATGACAAGCGCTGGAAAAAGGAGAATGGGCCAAACAGATTCTTGGAGAGAACATGTCCTAGCAAAGTCACTTCCCTTCGAAGAAGGGGTGATCCTGGCAGGCTGTGAAGTGCAAGTTGGAAGGAAGGCTTCTGAGTCCCCATCTTACAAGGACTGAAATAGGATCCAGTTACCTTCACATTTTGCCATATTTTTTAATGTAAGAAGAAGAGAAGCAAACACTTACATCTCCCCACTGGTAGAAGAGCTTAGCTGCATTCCACTGCAGCTTCTGGTTCCTTTTGTTGCCCACAATGGGAGAACGGCCACGGGACAGGCCTTTCTTCGTAATGTTCACGTGGTGGCCCTTCATCCACTCAGGCCAGTTGCCGCGATTGCAGCGGTGAACGAAGCGTGCGCACTCAAGGAACAGGGCTGCTCGCGCCACTACAGGAGCTTCCTGAAATGTTTGCAAAACTCACCTTAGAAGCAAAAATACACTGGAAGAGCTCCCCAAACATCAGAGCATGCTGCGCTTTAAAAATTGCATTGTGAGCTTGCCAAGGAGTCACGCAGCATGAGCAATCTCTCCTCAAAAAGCTGACACCAGAGTCTCTCTGCGGAAGTCTCGCCTCCTGAGTTACTAAAAGGAAGCTCATAAACACTGAGCAGTCTTGCTCAGTCCAAACACCAGGGGGGCAGAAAGAAACACAGTGTAAACCTAAAAAGGACATTATACCCCTCTGTAATGTTCTTCTTCAGAAACCATCTAACTGCAGAAGCAGTGGGGTGCATCTAGCACTGGTACTGCACAAAAAAGTCAAGTTTTAGTTTCACCTTTGCTACTGAGGTTGCAAATACTGCAGGAGCAAATGACACCATGGTCACACAAATCCTAGCATTTGTCACTTTAGGTTCTGCTTCCGAATGTTGGGGGTGAAAACATAAATGGAGGCTTGTTAAAACTAGGAAAAGCACTATTATGTGGTTATAATTAATATCTGTGGAGACAGAAATATATAACTCTGGCATAAGTCAACAAAATTTCACTGGCTGAATTTCAATTGCCTTAGCAAGTGTCAGGCAATTCAGTACTGAAATAACAACGGGCAGCTGAGTTTTGAAGGGACTGACTAGTTTCCAGAGGAAAATCCTCCTGTCCCTGTCTTGGAAGAATCACTTTAATGGGAGGAAATTATATTGAGAGTATCTTAGTTTGTATTAAATAACCCATCAGGATAAATGTTAAACCAATAAAGAATGCTTCCGAAACTTTCTGAAATGTTCAAAAAATGGACACAGTAATTTTGTTTCCTAAAGGGGAGCTCAGACTCAGGAGTAGCTTTTTTCCCAGCAGTCTAAACTGCGAAAGTAACATTCTTACAGAGAGGGAAAGTGACTAAAAAGCAAACGGTTCTCCTAATTTCCATTTAATCTTCCCCTTTCTTCCTGCAATTTTCACAACCAAAACTCCTGTGATCAGCAGTTTGTAAAACTAAGAATACAACAATGCCTACAGTTTACCAGCTGGCTTTAAAAGGTTCACTAACAGGGATTTCACAGAGCACAAACACATGTTGAACACTTTTAGAAGCTGACAGCTTTAATGAATTATTTTAAACAGATCAGCATCTACTTATAAAGAAAGGGCAAGTCAAATGTGGTCTATAAATAACAGACAGGCCCTGAGACCCTGTAAGATGGTCTGTTGAACATTCTTAAATAGAACCTCCAAGAGCGTTTTAATCAAAAATTGAAAGCAAGAAATTTTGGACAAATGCTCCTAAAGTTCGATTTAAGAAATTATTGACACAATGTCCATTTGAAGCTTTTGCTCACATTTTTACAAACAGTGGGGGGGAAAAAGCGATTCTCTTGAATAGGAAGATTTAAGCTGCCATGATGTTCCGATGAAGAAGGCAGAAATCTAAAGACAGACACTCACTAACAATCAGAAGCAAAACAAATATCTAGCACCTGGAAAAACATCACAAACTACTTGTTGATCCCATGCACTATGGAACACAGAAAAGGTGAGGATTTTATTCCTTTATTCTCACAAAGCAGAGCTTTAACCATGGAGACATATGTGAAGAGATAAAGCCCCAGCCTTAGTCTACTACCGGTTTAGTTCACTAGCAGTAAAGTCAAAATTTCCTAGCATACTGGAATCCTGCAAAGAAATGTGTTGTAAACATTAAGAAAGCACGCAACTACCACAATAAAAGGAGGATGTTTAGAATGGGGGGCAAAGGGGAGGAGCAGGATTAATTAAAAATCACTGTTATTATTTAAAAATCACTGAAAAGACCTCCTGCACAGAGGACTTTCTGAACATCATAGGGCACAAGCTCCCTGTGATTGCTTACCTGAGGCTCTGAGAAACCTGAAGCAGCAGCAGCAAGAGAAAGCTGAAGATGTGACAGAATGAATAGGGATGGATTCACACAACAGAGAAACACATCACAAATGGAGAGAAATGAATCAGGCAGGTGATGTGTAGCTGAAAAGAACACAAGTTACCGTGGTCACTGTCAAAACCTGACACAGCAGAAATACTCTCATAACTCTGTCCATGCCCATGCAACTGTTCACAAGTCCAGTTTTAACATCAGACCTACTATATTGTTTTGCGCCTTTAAAATTGTTCTTGTACTTTAAAAATTGACATTAATTCACCAGTTTGTTAACAATTTAAGTCATCCCATTGAATTTTTTCAACAGATAACCTGATTTGTTCTTAAGAACAAATGACCTGGGTGGAAGGAACCAAATACAGAATGGATTTGGAATTTCACAGCATCACCTTACTGTTCATGTAAAACTGATGCTGCAGTTTTATGACTACAGGGTATTTATGCCCAGTTTTGCTTTCAAGAACAGTGACTTTTACGACACTAATCAACCAGTGGTAATTTTCCTCGAGTCCCTTCTGGAAGTCCACATGGCACTTTGAGCAAAAATTCATTTCCTCTGGTCTCTTCAAGACAGAAAGAAAGGCACATAATACCAACAATATACTTTTAACAGGTGACAAAGTGAATTCGGGTACTCTCAAAAGATGCTGACGGGGTAGCTCTGCTTGGCTAAGGAAAAGTAAGTCTGACATGAAAGCTGTCTTAGCAGGTCTATGAAGATAGGTTGCAAGTAAATTATTAACTAGTGTCTTGGAAAGTTGCCTGTTTCAATTAGTTCAGACCTCTCTGATTATATCTAAAAACTGTCAAGTACAATCTGTGACACAGTTCTTTGTTTTTGCTCCCAGCCTTTTACTCTGGGACCTGCTTGTAGCAATCTCTGACTTCCTTCCCAATCATAAGCACTTCTACAGAGAAATATTTCTGCCATGGAAACAGGGACATGAGAACAATAAAGCCTGCCTAAGACCCAGGGTGACATGGAGTCAGGATATTGACAAGTATTCTTGCAGTTTAGACTTTGCTTCTACTGTCCCCATATTTAGCAGGTATTCTCAAACACAATCCTACCAGAAAATAGTACAACTACTGCATTTCAACAAGGATACAAGATTTACATGTTACAACAAATGAGCTCACACATCTTATTGGAGAAATGTAAATGCTGACAGGTGTCACACACTGTTATATTGGTCAAAGAAAAGCTGGTATCTCCCCACCTGAGCAATTTACACCAGTCTAATTAGGATACTTTAGGTAACATCATAACACAATCCTAGACAGCAGTTTATTGGTACCCTCAACACAAAGTTAAGCATAGAAATATTCCAAAGTAGATCAATTTTATTATTGCAAAGTCTGGATTTAAGCTGGGGACATAAAGATGAGGCTGTCTGCAACGTATCAATTAACACTGAATGTTTGCACAGCCATATATTGATCGTAGTTTTAAAAATTTAGTCAAGTATGGATGCTGCTTCTAGGAAAATATGTTAACTGCATAGCCACTAAACGTAAGGCAACACTCATTTTAATACACAAAAAATTATTAGCTCCATAAGGATGCATCATTTGTTTCACTGTTCTAATTTCCTTAAATCAGTGTGGCAAACCAGTACAAACATCCAGCGTGATCAAAGATTTCAAAGCTGTTGTAAGAATAGAATTTTGAAAACCTGCATGAAAAAGCATGCTCAGAAAGATTATGGAAGAACCGAAATTGGAACTGCTTGCCTTTCATTTTTTAAAGGTTGCCTTAGCAACTAGGCTGGATAAAATGACTTAAAAAGCTTTCATTTGCATCAAACCTGATTCAAACTATTACCTCAAAAGCCTGAAAACAGAAGTTAAAAAACTCAGAATGTTTCCTTTTGTGTCTACTCTGCTGACATATAATGTGGGAATTTTCCATTGCCATTAACCAATACAGTGAGATGACATGCTGTCACCTTTTAAAATATACATGGCATGTGACTGCCTAACTTCTATATATCTCCAATACTTTGTAGACAAAATGCCAACTGGACAGGTACTTGGAGTCTCCCAAGGCTAGAATTAGAGCAAGGCTTCCTTCATCTTTAGCTGCAGACCTTTTAGAAATTCTAATACCAAAATCGTCTGCATCATTCAGTGGAATGGAGAGCTGGTTACATTTAAGTTTGCAAAAATCAGCTCTGGACGTCAGACACCTTCAAACAGTTCACTCTGGTAGTTTCCAGCTGACTTCATGCACGGGCACAGAGTAAGCTGGTCTGTAACTTACACATTTGGGAAATTTAAAAATTAAGTAAGACATTTACAGGCAATAGGGAGATAATTGCCAAACCCCTGTTTTATCATCTGATTTATTAGAACACAGAGTAGTGCATCTTTAGAAGGATCCTGGTGACAGACTTGCTAGGAATGAGCTCTTCCCTGCCCGTGCACCTTACACCTCACTAACTCTGTTAGTTTAGAATTTGCAAGGGGGTGGCAGCCTGGAAGCCTTGAAGACTGAAGTTGGGTGTCACACACTCAGCAGGTTGCAAGGCACCTTCTGAGCTCACTGCAACCCTGACTGGTGAGAGCCACCTCTGACTGTGGGAGCATGAGGTAGGCTACACTATCAGCCACTGCATCCACAGCTTCCAGCCAGAGGAACAACAACCTGGAAGTGTGGGAAATAGTGAATGAAACGTGTGTCTGCTGGGAGATGGATGAGGACCACTCCAAAATGTAGAGCTAGATGGGAACTGACAACAACAGCTGCTCCAGACCAACACTAATGCAGACATGCTGGAATCTCCAGACCAAGTATGCAAGGTTAAGATGAAGGTACAAAGGAGGGGTGCACAGAGCATAACATCCCTACAGCCATGGAACAGGCAAGGCAGCGAAGGTCAGGGCACAGCATTAGCAGGAAGGGAGAGTCCACGAGCCTGACACCTCCAGCAGTGACCAAAAAACTGAATTCGAGCACAAATGGCACAACAGTCACACAGGTGAGAGGTGGGGTGTGGGAAGAAAAGGGATAGAGAGCATGTGGATGCTCTGAGAGCAGTGGCTTTCAATCTTTTTTCAGCTTGCACACAGCCAAACTCTTACAGAAGGAAGTAGAAAAGCAGCATGCAGAGAAATTGCTAATATTTGTCTGGTTTTTCATAGTTGTATTTGTCACACTCCTTGCTTGTCACATGAACACCTCACAGAGCCCCACTGGCTCATGAATCACAGGCTGAAGGCCAGAGCTTTAGAAATGGGACGACTTGTTAAAAAACACATCCGCAAGGATAAGAAGGAAGGAGATACAGAATATCAGGAGGAAGGGATTGAATTGTGTCACTTCTTTGATTTGCACTGGCAAATCAGCAATATCCACATTTAAAAGCACGCACACTCTGATCTATTTTTTTTTTTCCACTGATTGGCTCTGGTGACTAATAGTTCAGTGCTGCCTAAACGTACTTAAAACTCTGTCAGAACTCGAGAGTGGAATAATTCCTGTGCCTCTCCGAGCAGTAATCCAATCTTCAATCCTTATTCTGTAGATTGACACTAGGAGCAGAAACAGAGTGTCTGTGAGCAAAGTATGAAGACAACAATACAAGCTTTGCACTGGCAATAATGTAGTTATGGGGAGCCATGTAATAAGGATCCATTTTGCCTGCAAACTCATCCACTCACGGATGCTAAAGCTCCAGCTAATACCACCAGCAGCAGCTGCCATTGCTGTTGATGCTTTACATTCGTTCTGTGGGGCACAAAAAGCATTAGTGAATGACAGTGGACCACCAAATATGCCCGTGCTCTCAGCAGGTAACAAGAGACCAATAATGACTTACAAGATCTAGAGCTGCTGCCAAAATGGAGGCATCGGGGATGGTGCCTGGTTCACAGCAGTTCAGCAGAAACTGAAAGCGCTTCATGCCTTGGCGGATTGCTCCCAGGTTCACAACATTCTTGGACTTTCCTCCTTCTTGTTTGGAGGTCAAGTGATCATCAAAGCTATGGCAACCTAAAGAGGTAGAGAGTACAGAGGGGATGCAGGGAGGGGTAGAGAGAAGGGAACAGAGTCTCTCACCAGTAAAAAATGGGGAACAAAAATCTTGATGAGCACAGTCTTAGCGCAAATCCCTTTCTCTCCTTGCGTTATCTTGAAGATAACAGGTACATTTTTACAATATTCATGACTTCCATGAAACAAATACACAGCTCAGATTAGTCAGATTATAGTATTGGTCATACTGATATCTGCCCAGAACACTTCCACCACACCCAGTGTGGGAGCCCAGGACCTACTCCAACACAGGCGAACTAGGATGTTGTCCGTCCTCCCCACCTCTTTAACACAGATCATCTTGCTTACAGTCTTTTTTTCCTTAATAATCTCCTACCTTACTTCTCTATTGCCTTTAAGTTTACTTTAAAGCAGAGCATGCATAATCCTCACTCCTCATATATCATCTACTAGGACAGAAAAATAAGTAGTGAATGTGTAGTCTACGTGGAAATCAAGCACTGTCCGTTTTTCAGCCATACATCTGCAATTATCTCAAGAGTAAAGAGGAAAGTGAGACTGGCCTCAACTCCTAGGTATCATAATTCCAGCCTCTCTCCCTTGAAGGCTCTTATACTCTTTGGGATGGAAAAGAGTTCCATTCAAAAATGAAGATGGCATCCCTCTTCAGGGACAATTTTAAACTCTATGTGTAGTGTTCACATCATAAATCAACTAATCCAAATTAGCACTTCTAGTGCAGAAGATCATTATGCAGTTGGTATCCACAGCTGAAAGAATGGTAGAAAGACACAGATTAGAAATAAGGAAAGCTGTTTCAAGGCTGAAGTGTCTGGCCAAAGAAACAACAGTCAGCTTCTGGGCTTTTTGTCTTTGCCCATAATACTCTCCCTGTTTACATCTAAAAGTAAAAAGTTTAAAGAACACTGAAGGATAAAGCACTGATGAAGAGAACACTGAGTGAAGAATTCAAAACTGGTTTTAAGCACAGATTATCTGAAAGACAAGAGTCAAAACATCAAATCTACAGGAGTTTTTCACTACTTCAGGAAAGAAGAATGGCTGAAACTCAAAGTTCTTTCGGGCACGCACTCCCAAGAATTACTTGGAAAGCATTTATGTGCTATAAAAAAAGTCACAACAGAAAATGACAATGTAGATCTTCACTTTTCCCTTGAAGACAGAGGTATATCAAATTTCAAGAGACTTCTTTACAAATTCCTTGGCTTTTTTCTCTCCAGTGAAGCTGTACCTAGTTACCAGCAAACAAATTGTTACTATATTTGGAAAATATTCCATTGAAATGGATCCAAAACAGCAGAAACAACAGGTAGAACACTTACACATGCAAGCAGTCACAAACATCCTTCCAAGTCCTTCTGTTTCCTTATAGCTTTTATATCTTATCTGAGCCTTCCTGCTATGACTGTCATAACACTAACTCATTTGAGGTACAAATGTTTCCTATTCAGGGCCCTGCTAAGTCTGTGCCTGCATGAGATAAAGAACAGAAACTTGCCTAAGGCATGCCCCTAACCTGCACTACAAAGAGCTAGCAGAGCTCCTGTCCATCTGGGCTCAGTGGCATACCTTGCATTTTGTTGAAGCTTTACAAGACAGTTCCTCAGAGGCAGCTGGTGACTGTCCCTTGTCATGCACATCCTGGAGTAGCCTTGCTGTGATCAGGGCAGCCCTCACTGACCTAATTCATGGGACTCAGGCCTGCAGAAGGTCTCCTCAAAGAGCAGAGACCATTTCCTAGTGCAGGAGGACGCAGAAGCTCCTGCCCCACAGCTGCTCCCTCCGTGACCATGAGCTCATCCTTCAGAGCAAGCCTGAGCTGCTGTGCTTGAACACACTGACAACGTCTGGGGTCACTCCCAGCACCTCCAGTAAGTGCCCAGAGGAACATTATGGGTCTCACGTAAATGCACTGTAACTGCATACATGTCTATAAGCTTAGCACTTAGTATAGGTAAAAAGATCATTAAAAGAAATATTTTTACACATGAATATGTATATATTTATGTGTGTGTATATATATATATATATATGTATACATATGCACACATACAGATACACACACATATGTATGCTTACATACATACATAACAGAGAATTTCCAGTGGTCTACATGATAAATCATGATGAAGATTACAGGTCATAAATGACATCACAACTTATTCTACATTTCTTGATTTTTTATGTAATTTATTTTTCCTTTATCCATTTTATCCTAAATTTGGTCTGCTGTTAAAAAACCCAAAAACACAAGAGGAAACACTACATGGAAAAAGCATGAGCAAAGCAATAGCATAACACCATGAATGACAAAAATGAGAAGGTAGAGAGAGGTTCCAATCTAATGCTTTAGAATCAGATCTTGAGGGATTTAACAGTATGCCCATCCACCATTAAAGGGCTTTTATTCTCTCCCTGTTAAGCACAGAAAAACTGATCATCTGTATGGAAGACACAGAAGCACCAGAAATGTGAAGGCTTGGTGTACTGTTGCTGTTCTGCTGGGTTATAAACTGTCCCACCATGAACGGGCCTCACACTGCTGTCACTGTGCACATGCAAGCACAGACATACACAGGGCAGATATAAGGCAGATAGAACTATTTTTGCTAAAGCTACGTGGCTTTCATTGCGTATCAGAGATTGCAGTTACAGTGATACAACATCCTTAACTGTCACACTTCGCCTTATAAGCTTTTATTACCCTTGTATTAGCAAGATAAAAAAAAATATTTCCTACAACAAAACAAGAAGGTCATCTCACAGGCGCACTACGGAAAGAGCTGTGGCAGTCTGTTCTCACTGCCCCTCAGTGGTATTTAACCAGTGAGAGCTGGGAGGAAATGTGGTGGAAGTATTTCATACCTACTTCAGCACAAAGCAGTGGATGAAGAGACTAATTCTTTCCATTGCTGGGGAATGCCACCAGACTAGAACAAGGTGCTGAACTGTTGCATTCTCACAAAGCAACAATAATTTTCCTCTAGGAGCTAAATGAAAAGCACCACCATTCACCAGTGGCAGATAATGACCAGTTTACAGTGACAAGATATGCTCATATTTCACAAGTATCACTTGCCCTAAAAATGCCTTACATAAATTACACTGCAGGCCTGAGACAGGTGATGGCAAAATACACACAACGCAATGTCGAAGTGTAATGTCAGAAGAAAACCAAACATAATGCCAGAAAACGTAGCATATTGTAAAACTACAGAAATCATGATGAAAAAGAAAACTGATTCCTTTTTGTGTGTTTTTGGGAATCTAGTTGTGTTGTCTTAAAAAAAAGGAACAGAACTTCAAGATACAAGGTTGTCCCCCTGACAAGAAGGATGTGCTTTGGGCTGAGGACATGAGCATGTCAATGACTGCATGATATTTTAAAACAGATTATACCATGACCTTGTATTATTCATAAAGGCACTTTTCAGACACTGCTGACTTTGAAAATACATAACAAATAAGTACACTTCTGTGGAAAAGGAGTGTTTTTATTATTATGTTGTGTGCTAAGAGAAAGGAACAGCGTCCCTAACGAATGGTATGCAGAGACTAGACATGCAAACACAGAAGAAAAGAGATAATTACAACAAGGTTTGTGTAGGGTTTTCCATTTCTGTGCTGATATTTGCTAAAACTGTCAAATAGTTACAAATTGAAAAAACAAAACTAAACAAAAAAACTGATGGAATTGTTGTATTGGACAACAGAAGATTTACACACCTAATTTTGAACTGAATAAGTGCTTTGAAGCAAGCAATAATTTTTCAAGTGTACTGACCAAATTTAATCTGATTTTAAAAGCCCAAATGTTGTATTGTATAATTTATTTGGATAGTCTGATTTTTTCAGAAAAAAAATTTACCAGAGCTTTTTTTCTAAATCAAAATAAAAGAAAGAAGGAAGGGAAAGAAAACAGTTACAAAGACTAAAAAATTGGGGAAGGCTACAATGGAGACAAAAACCATGGAGAAAGCAGGAAAAAAGGGAAAGGCGTAAAATACAGAAAGAAATATATTTAAAAAATGATAAAAAGAAAGAAAAAAGGAGACGAGAACCCTGATTTCTAACCATCTTTTTCTTCTGTGTGATGAAGCTTGGATGGGTGTCTTCGGCAGGTGCGCCATTTACCAAGACGCTTGAAGAAATTCTCCTCTTCATCCCGCCCGTTGTCCAGGCCTCCTCCCGGCCCCCCTCCTTCAGACAACTTCACTGCGCTGGTGAACTTCACCTGTGCAGGGACAGAGGGGCTGGTCAGCCTGTGCCACAGCACAGGGTCTTGGTCTCACTGGTCAGACATAAACATCTGCAGAAGGGCTGGAAGGGTCACCAGAGTAACACAACTGGGTATGCACAGATTTACATACGCTGAAGCACTTCATCTTTTAAGCTTTCTGCTTAAAGGATTGATCTTTCTTGAGAGGCTGTGAAAGGACAAAGAAGGAAGGAGAAGCGTGACCAAAAATTAAAGCTTAGGAGTGTTGACAGAGGCTGCACTTCCCTCTCGGTGCACCAGAGCAGACTGACTAGTACAGTGTAAGTTTAACCTAGGTTTCACCATGAGGTACAAAAGTCCAGTGTCAAATTCCCATGGCTCTGCTCTGGAGACTTCTGTGACAGTCTCCTTAGCTGCAAAGTCCATATTAAATAAAATGTTCCCATGTGCACCTAAAACCAGCCAGATCCTGCCTTTTCAAGCTCTCTGTAATCCAGCCTGACACGTTTACCTTGGAGCTCTGCCTGATGAAGGAGAGACGGTCGACAGAGCTGATATCTAGGAGGTCCTCCACTCCATCAGCCAGGCCAGAGAGGGAGGAGCGCTTCAGCCAGTTCCCTGTTACAGAATAAGCCATCAAGTACAAATCTAAAAATTCTTTCTAGAAGAATCTATTTCTCAGCAACTGCAGTATATTTCTCCACAGTGGCCATACTGAGGCATGGGAAAATGGGAGAAAAGCATAAGGTAACATCTTCATGTAACATGTATTAACTAGCAAGCAAGGCCAGGTCCTGGGAATTGTAAAGAAACTTATATTCTCTGTCTAACAAACATTAATTTGCAGTATTTCTCTTCTACAGACAGGAACAGTGCCTGTGAGATTACAGTACTAGCCTACTACTTTGGGGGAAAAGTTTCAATAACCTGTTTTGACAAAAATACCCCCAATATCTTTGGCAAATTGCTTGCAATTTGGCAAATTTCCCTTTGCCTCAGCTCCACATCTATAAAATGGAGAGAGCAGAAAATCACAGCTTCTTTTGGGAGAATATGCGGACAATAAGGAACTGTGCTGAAATATTCCTTAAGACAGCTACATCTAGCTGTATTTCTCTGTACATGCAATATGTATATAGAACAGAAAGAGACATACATTTACCTATGGGAAGTTTGAGTTTCTTTCGAAGGGAGATCCGTCGGGAGCGAGAGCGGGAGCGCCTGTCTGTGGTGGTTCCAGAGTGAGCAGTGGTGCACTCAGACGTGTCCTGCTCAGACTGACTACTGGTGTCACTTGCTGCACTTTGTGACTTAAACATCTTTCGCCAGAAGTCCTTGCGTCCCAGATTGGCCCCTTGGATCTGCTCATCACTGGAATAGAAGGTATGCAAAGCATGAACTGCATTTCAGTGAAGTTTGAATGCTCAGGGAAATGAGACCTCCTTTCTGCAGCCCCCTCCTAAGCTCTCTATTACTTGGGGTTGTTTCATTTTGAACTCCAAATATACTCTTCTTAGTGGGACATAAGCTTGGCAAGACAGTCAATATTGTTCAAGACACAAAATAACCATCTTTTGTACCCTTAGGCACTTGTCCACTGTGACAGAGCCTCGTCCCCTGCCTCTAGCAGAAGTTTATGTGCTCTGTCCATCAGCTGGTGCGTATGGGTGAGATAACCCAGGACAGACAGATGCCCAAAAGGGAGTTATCTCTAGTGTCAAAGAGGTGAGACCCCCAGCTGACAATGAACGTCCCTCACCTTGAGAGCGAGATCTAGAGAGATAAGCCAGGAATCATTGACTGAGAGACACTTTACTTTACAACTGTAAAAGCTACACAAATTTTCACGGAGGCAGAAGTCTCTACACGCTCCCTGGAAACATGCAGGGCTCCTCCCCGAAGCTTGGAGGCATCTTCATGGCTATTTTTCTGGAAATTGAAAGTGAAGGATCCTATGTATGCCCCATCAGCAATTGGATGGTAAGATCCATTGAATCCTAATCTATACTATTTCTTCCACAGCTGTAATATAGGTACCTTATTACTACAGTGCACTGAATGGTCCATCTACTAGTAGTGTTTCTTTTGTTTATCCTCTGTAGTAAGTAATCTGTTAAAGTCTTATGACAGTTAAATTTGTGTCTATTAAATAAATAATTAATTTTTTAACAGACCTAATTGGCCATTATTAAGAACCTGAGATGTGAGAGCAATCTGGGGTACAGGCCACTCTGAAATAGAGTTACTGCCAGAAATCTGAGTCAAAGGCAGGACTTGTTTAAGCTCTCCTCTCCATTAAAAACATCCATTGAACAGGTCATTCCAATTTTTAATTTCGACACATGAAAGTAAATAATCTTCTTTATGTCAAAATGAACTAAATTTATAAGACCACATTAATTTCTACAAGCATTTGTACCAGAAAGCTTTAGGACATCATGACAGCCATTTGTGAACCTCCTCATTAAGTACTGGAACTGGGACAATGTTTTTTACTATATTCTTGAGATGCCCCATGGCTATGTTACAGCTCAGAGAGGAACAACCTGCTGCAATCCTGCAGAGCAGTAAAAGGCTTTGTGTTATCCTTGCTGTCTCAGCAACAGTGAGACTTTGTGGGCTCAGTTAAGGCAGGAGAATATGTGATGTAGAGCTCTGGGCCCTTGTGCAAGTAATGTCTTCATGCAGTGCATCTCAAAGCTCTTTAACAAGACAGACACATATTCAGAGGAGTTAAATTACTCGCCTAAAATTTCTTAGGGACCAGTGGCCATTTGCAGAATTTTCTAAAATTCTTAAGAGTATTGTTTAATTTAATAGTAAAGGGCAGAATTCTTTGGACATAGATTTTGGCTGTACAATGCCAACAGCAGGTTGATTCCCTGTGCTGAAAAGGGAACTACAGCAATCTTTGGAGACTACGTGCCCAAGGCAGGTCAGGAATTGGCTGGCTCTCACTGGAGCGTTAATGACCCTGAGCAACAACTTGGAAGGTGAAAATTAATAAAATCATCCCTCAGGAGTACAAACAAAGCTTGGAGAACAGTTGTGGCTAAATCTCTGAGGAATTAATATGCTCTTCACCGCTATGGCAGTATGGTACACAATATTGACAAATGTACTGCACTGTCATTTGAAAATCTGCTGTTTCCCTACCAAAACCAGGATGGGCCCAGTTGGCAGCATTGAAAACAGGCATTACCTGCTTGTTTGCAGCAGCTCCTTTGTAGACATCCAACAGTTTGCTGTACCCTCCAAACAGGCAAGTCTTTGCTGTCCCACACATTTGTACTGTACCCAGAAGGAAGCTGCTGGCACTAACACACTGAACAATTCAATGTTTACTTACTGTTCTGGAGTTTGCATTGGGCGGCTTGAGACGTAACTCCGGCACTCATCGGGGGCAGCTGAGGCCTGGCCTTTGTCAATGATGATGCTTCCTGCCTCAGATCTGTATGGACAAGATAAATCATCAGCCAAAGGAAATGGATGGCCCATCCCATGGTCATCACACAAATCTGGATATGGAAACCTGCAAAGTAGCTTTAGAGATGTACCCTCTCCTTAGCAACTTACTGTCTCTATATACATATTATTCCCAAAAAAGGCATCAGTTCTTACCAGCAAAGCCAAGGTTTTCAGGACTTTTTCAATTTTCTTAATCCTTCTCCCCAACATTTTAATAAGACAAATACCTCAAAGCACCAGAGGAAATTTCTTTTTGATAAAGAAGTATGTCAGTATTAGATTTCTTCTGGGACTTGTTTTGCATACCAGGGTTTACCTGTCAGAAAAACAGGTACACATCCCCAAGGATGTGATGCATATTAAAACGTACATCCACAGAGTGTTTTGGGAGTGACACTATGCTTCTTAGTTCTCTTAATCTTTCCTAATCCCAGCGTTTCCATTGCACTTTTCTCTTATGCCTCTTGTATGAGACTGACAATACTTTTCTCTGCAAATTTGTGGCAGTCTCAGATCATTAAATTTTAAAGGAGGCTGCTGCCACAGCACAAGTCTGTACATCAAGAACTGACATGCTATAAATAGACAAAACAATCCCTTGGACTTCCTACATTTGTGTTCAGCATAGATAGTCATAGAGTCATATGTAAGTTAGTCTTTTTCCCTTCTCCCTCCTGATACCCACCTTTTGCTCCCAGAAGGCTTTGGCTCTTGCTCTGTTTCCTCTGTCTTTTTTCCTGGTACTAACTTTTCAGCACTGTCCAAGAGGGCACTGAGTGCCACTCTCCGAAATACATTCCCATGAGCCTCCTTGATAAATTGGACCAGCTGTCGGATATCACAATACAAGCCCTGAGTAGCAAGACACCATGAAAAAAGAACAAATTCAGTCTGCAGTTTCTAAAGAAGCAGTAAAAACCAATACTTTCTGAGGTACTTCACCAGGCCATTACTTCTCCTCTGGCTGTTGTGTGATCTACTCTTCAAGAATACGGTTTGTGGTTTTTGGCTGGAAACTCATTTAGTCCACTCAGAAGAAGCAGACAAAGAGGAGCATTATTATGGAACATGATCTGCAGTGGGATACAGCAGCTGGAGAGGTATCAGAGACTAAAAGAAATGAGGGAGCTACAAAGATGACTCAAAGTTTGCTTTATGCCATTCATCTAGACCACAATCTCAAAAGGCAGGAATATCTCAGGTGTATGTGAGAGGACGTAGAGTACAAACAATTGCATGGTTTTTTCGGAACCAGTGGGTGTCTTGGGATTTTTTTCATGATTTTAGACCTTCATATCATATGAAGAGAGAGGAATGACTCAGTCATTTCCTAACCTACCTCCTACATTCAAGGCCCTTTTTAGTTGTGAACATTCATACACATCTGTGATGTGCAAATCACCTCTGTATCTCAAGGCAAGGGGATGGAGGGAACAGGTGTGTCCTGATTAAGGCTTCTTTTTAAAGTAAGATATTGACTACAAGATTGACTATAAAGAATAAGAAAACAACTACAGATCTGCACACATGCTCTAAATGCTGTATTCTCCATACAGGCACAATTAACAGTGTTACCCTTAGTGATAAGTTTCACCTTACATACTAAAATAGATTTCTAGTATCTAGAAAGATACACCATTTATAAGAAAAATTTGCACTTTGTGCTCCTAATCTGTAAATTAAAACACAAAAAATCCTAATTTTTTGTACAAAAATGGGGCATGTTTTTCTGTATGCCACCAAATAATCTCTTATGAGAAACATTCCAAAGGAGGAATATCCATAAGAACTAGAGGATTTGGACATAGGTAGATTACTCTGCTGGTTTAAGGCATTAATTTCCTTCTCCTACTCCCTTCACCTCACAGAGCACTACTGCCCCTTTAGCGGGACTTCAGTGTCTCTACAGCTCTGCTGTAACGATGGAATATAAGAATGTTTCTTGTTTGCTTCCATGAAAAATCCTAATTTCTGATAATAAAGCAGGTGGCCTGAGACTAGCTGCTAGAGTACACCAGTTTGGAAGAAGAGAGCTCATGTCATCCACTCTACTGACTGCTCTGGGAGGACAGCATATACGTACCAAAAAGCAACACCTTCCTTTCCTCCACGTGTTCAGTAAATTGAACGTTTGTCTAAACCTTGGGAAGATCTACCAGGTTGCTGTTCTGTAATTCACACAGTCTGGCACCGGTGAGCCATGAGGTTAACCAAGTCAACTGTCTTTGACTTTGCTGAGAGTTGATTCATGGCAGCTATGGTCTTAGAATCATGGAATAACTGAGGTTGGAAAAGACCACAAAGATCCTTGACTCCAACCATTAACAAGGCACTGTCAAGTTCACCAAAAAACCATGTCCTTGGTTCCACATTCACATATCTTCCAAATCCCTTCAGGGATAGTGATTTCACCACTTCCTTGAGCAGCCTGTTCCAATACCTGACCTCTCCTTTCAGTGAAGAAATTTTTCCTAATATCTCATGTAAACCTCCCCTGATACATCTTGAGGCCATTTCCTTTTGTCTTGTCACTTTCACTTGGGACTAGAGACTGACCCACACCTTGCCACAAGCTCCTGTCAGGAAGTTGTAGAGAGCAAGAAGGTCTCCCCTGAGACCCCTTTTCTCCAGGCTAAGCAACTCCATTTCCCTCAGCTGCTCCTCATAAGATGTGTGCTTCAGACCCTTTCCCAGCTCCATTTCCCTTCTCTGGACGTGCTGCAGCACCTCAGTGTCATTCTCTAGTGAGTGGCCCAGAAGGGATCCCAGATTCTGAGATGCAGCTGCACCAGTGCCCAGTACAGGGAGACAATCACTGCCCTGGACCTGCTGGCCACACTATTGCTGATAGAAACCAGAATGCCATTGTTCTTCTTGTTCATTAATCCCTCCAGACTGTGCTACTTATCCATTTGGAATAGCACAGAAGCTGCTTGAACAGAGAAGAAATTTTCATTCAGACTGCACAACATTTTTCCTATCTAAGTCCCCAGGTTCCAAGCCAGATATGCAAAAAGGATATCACACGTCTAGAATTTTTCAGCTGTGACTGCATCACTTGCTCCACTCAAAGGATTTGAGTGAATTATTCACTGTGAAGTCTCACTGATGACACCTCAGTGAGAAAGTAACTGTGTTAACATGGGATCGAGTGCTTACCAGGTTTTCTGGGCTGTGGAGCTCATGTGTAGTAGATGCACAGCGAGTGATCAATGACTTGAACATGGCACTCACAATAATTCCTTCTACGCTCTGGGCTGTAGACTTGTTGTCCACTGTGGTGAAGTTATTCCCAAATCCAGCCTTGTCTGTAAAATTCAAGTATAAGCAAGCCATCTTGTTGGGAACAGTTTAAAAGAGAGGGCTTAAAGACACATGTAAAGAGATTATGATACATGAAAAAAGGACATGTCCCCACCTAATATCCTATGCTCAGTTCTCACAATCCCACCCCACAAAAATAAAGCAGAAGTGAAAAAAAAAAAAAAGGTAAGTATGAAAACTTCCCAGAAATAGCTGTATTATGAAAAAGGATTGAAAATACCAGGACAATTCTAGCTTTGTTTCATCGACATCTCTCTACTCTCTCATTTAGAGAAGCCTAGAATAAGACTTAAAATTTGAACAGTAACTACAGCTTTTCTAGTTACCATTCTAAGGGATAAGAGATGTTTGATTAAGCAGCAAAGTGACAGCACCCATGAAATTAAAATCTTCTGAACTATGGGAATGCTTTTCTTAGAAGGTGCACAGGGTCACCAAGCTTCTAGAAAGACTCAAAAAAGAATTACACATTTACATGAAATACAAAAAACATCCCAGTTTCCCAAGCTGAAGGAAAAGACTTACAAGAGCTGCATGAGCTGCCATGCTTCAAAGCATGAGCCAGTCAATAATTGATTAATACTTAGGGAAATGTTGTATGGGCATCTTCTTCATGAAAACTGCCTATACAATGTCCTTTGATGCTTTCTCTGGAATTCCTGGCATCAAAGACAGGCTAATTAATTAGTCAGACTCCTGGAGTGTTTCAGAGGAGCTATGTCTAATACTGTAAACAGTCACTCTTAACTGTTGTTTCATGCAATGACCAAGCATAAATGTTTGATTGTTCTAAGATAGCACGTATTAGAACATAATTTTCCTAACTAAAAAAAATCCTCAAGACCCCCTACATGCACACATGCATGCACATTTTTAACTGCAGGCATATGCATCTGTGTGTCCATATTCATTCATTTAAGCCATTCTTGCTGCTTACTGCCTCATCTGAGGGTTTTAAAGCTCATTCATATCTCCATTCAGAATAAACCATGTATTAAACAGGTCATTCCACCTGGTGCCTTGTCATGTCATGAAGCAGAAAACTTCCTGCCTGAGGTATCATTTAATGAAAATCTCTTCTGTGAAGAGCCATGAACAAGAGGTAGGATGAATCAAAGGGAGCTCTTCAATTTCCGGTGCACTGTGTGCAACAAGATCTCGAGCCAAGATCACTGGGTGCTCAGATCCAAAATGGTCAAATTCTCTTGAGCCCCACTGGCTAAGGATACAGTTTATGTCTTCTGAGCAAATCACATTTTGTAGTTTCTAAAGGACAAGAACGTGGCTTCCTTCTGATGGTACGGTTTAAGAATACACAAGTGGCAGTTTCTGGTGACAGGTACACTTACTATCAGTGACTGGCTCCATGCAGAATCCCAGTAAAGCATGCAGGAAATCCACCACGTTATTGAGAGAATCCTTGTTCACGTAATCTCTCACGGTCTGCCGGAATTGCATCTTATCCAGTTTGTACAGTTTGGTGAGGCAGTTCTGGGCCTGCAACAATGTCCATCAAATCATATCACATCAAAGAACATGTTCAAGTTTTGCTAGCAAGAGCAAGGTAATTTTGCTCTTAGCCAGCGACCTGCTGTCTCTGAAAGGTCCCATAACAAGACAGGTTCACCTCTGGAGCCAAGAAGAAATTCAGCACAAAAGAGAGTGCACCAGTATGGGTGCCACTGTTTGAGGTGGTGACAAAGCCACTACCAGCTGTATCTTAAGTCCCCTCTTCCTCTGTCTAACCCCAAAGTGAAATCTCACTGGATGTAAATGAACTGGGAATGTACCACCTCTGTCAATGCTCAGTGCCTTGGTGGAACAGGTTTTAGCCTTAGGCATCTGATTTTCACCCTCCAGCTCAGACCCAACCTATTGAACACACCTATACCCACTGATCAATTTACATCATACAAAACACTAACTCTTTACTTAAAAGCTATTAATTGTCAACTTCTTATCACAAAACTATCTACCCTACTGGGACCCCATGTAGGCTGGAGTTAAAAGAAATCTAAAATATCATCTCTCTAGGAAACATGAACTCTCCTGCTATCTACAATAGGGTGCTTAACTTTCCAGTAAACTCAGACACGACTGTCCACATAGTCAACACAAATGGTGCATGCAAAGCAGTTTGGCCAGACAAACACACAGAAGATGCAGCAGACTTACAAATGTAGGAAAATATTTTCCTCAATTCAATGGGCCTGATGTTATGTATAGGTCTAAAATGCTTTGCTGCCTCAGCTCTAACAGAAAAGTCTAACTGGCATTGTGATGAATATGGTACCTGTGTAGAACCCATCTACTGTTACCACTGGGACTCTCTCACCCCATCTTGTCCAATTGTGTCCACTCCTGCAGTACCTGGAAATCTAGCTAACACAAGAACACTGCAAGGATACAAAGCAGCCAATCCACCTCTGAGAAATCAACCTCAGAGCCCAGAACCTAATTATAGCTCTGTTGGCATGGTTCAAGCTAACCAAAGCCACGGAGAATAATCTGGTTCACACATATCCCATGGGATTAATAAACTCTCATTATAGTAGTGAAAAATGCTCCCTTCTGCAAGCACACTAGGTGAGGAGAAGGCATGCACTGAGAAAGCCTTTGAAAGGCTCCCATTTAACAGGGAGTTGGACTGATCTCAAGGAGACAAACTCCTTCAGATTGAATCTGATGTCTGGGCTACATCCTGGGCACTTTCCACAGCCTTAACTGGGGCAGAACCAGAAATGTTAGGAATCAACAGAGATGACCCATCATATCCTTCAACAGGGCACAAGTGAGTCTTTTACTTCCTTGCAGGACAATAGAACAAGTCTAGTGCAAATACAATGCACTCCAACTATCAGGAGCTGATGGAGCAGCCCAGCAGCAAACAGTCATAACCACCATGAGGAAAGGTGGACACACCTGCACCTTCGACATCTGGATTTACACAGGCAACCCAAGATAGCTGCACCTCTTGAAAACAGCATACTCTTTTGGGGTACTGTCATGTGAAAAATTACTAACACCAGCTCACTCATGGAATTTGCTCCCACGTACTGTCCCAACCCATCAGCTGGGGTGGTCAGAAGCACCCTGGGCCCCAGGTGTGCTCTTAGAAAGCCCCAGGGGCTGGCAGGTAACAGTACAGCTGAAAATCTGTTACGGCTGGGCTGCAACACAGCCTATGTGCTGGGGCAAAAAGCAGCACATTCACTGTCAATACAGGGAAAGCTACAGAGGGGACAGGCAGCGATCTCAGCAGCTGATGTCAAAAGTACAAGGGGGGACACTTGAATGAGCTTTAATTCTCTTACATTCTCCCGGAATACCTGGTGTCTCAGGCGATCTCCAGAGAGCCCTCGGTGTCCCTCTCCACAACCATAGGCACAACCCAAGGACTTCACAATTTTGATCAGCATTGTGAGTGCCAGCCTATGGGTGCTAACAGATGGGCCTTCATCCTGAGGGTCACAGAGGGAAAGACAGTGTGTAACCCTGGCACAACCACTGGCATTTTGTTAGCATTTTACTTCTGACAAACTGCTTTCCATTTCTCACCTCAGACACTCCATTACTGAGTGTTTATTCTTGAAGTGTTTATTCCAATTATTTTTCAAGTTTAGACATCAGCCCCCTCTCTTGCAGCTCCCATCAAAAAGTTATGCTATAAATGTGAAGTCCCTACATGCTGCTATGCACACCATTCAGAGCTTACTTTAAAAAATTATCCCTGAAAAACAGAGAGCTGGCTTGGTTGGGTAGAAAACCAAGCATCTTTTTAAAATATCTTAGATATTATGCTACTATAAGTTGTAACTATAGTATCTCTTGTCCAATTCTCATAGTAATACTGAAAAATTTATGACTTCTAGTAATCAAATAAAAGAAACTGTGCTCACACACTGGTTTCCATTTTTCCTTTACAAGTTATGAATAATAAACCTGAAAAGAAATCATTGTGATTGAGGGTTTCACTTTGTCAAGATATTGAAAATGTCCATGCCAGGCTCATAAACTCTGTTTTTGGCAGCTGCTTCTCTGGAATAGTTACAGTGCTTGAATTGCTAACCATGTTTCCTCAGCAGAACCCCAAGTGAGCACCAGAGCAAAGCAGAAGGGCAGTTGCATACACATGCGTGCTCAATCTTCACAGACATTACAGTACATTGGGAATTGCATAAAGGGAGAAGCAAGACAAACCTTTTCTTGGTTTTTGTTATTCTTCTCATACGGCCCTCCTCCTCCTCCACCACCTCCATCACCTCCACCTCCACCACATCTACCTCCTCCACCACCTCCTTCTTCTTCTCCATCTCCAGCTCCACTAATTAGAGGTGGCCCAAACCCACAAGCTGAACCAGAAGCAGCCCCTTTAAGCTGGAAGGATCCTTCACTTGGTCTCTTTTCAGGGGCCTCATTTTCTTTGTTCTCGCTCTTCCTCCGAACTTTCTCCACACACGGCACCACACCAAGCTGCAGTAAGCATTCCACAATGTTCAGCGCCACATCACAAATCCGGGAACTGATGTCATGGTTCAGAACCAAGTAAACTGCCTTCAGGACCACCTGAGAGATTCAAACATCATATTTAAAGCCAGAATTACTTCCTCTCCTAGTAATACTTAGTGCCTGGAAATTCTAGATTCCAGAGACTCATTACAAACAGTACAAACAGTACAAACTCTGAACAAAGGATACACAACCCTGAATACCAAAAGCCTACAATCTAGATGTCAAATGGGAAACCACAGGCTGGGCACGGTCAGGCTGGAAAGGAAACCACGAGATGACATCTGTGAGCCTGAGAACACTGCTTCAGTGCACTAAGAGCTGGCATAAGGGGAAAGCAGAAAAAGTGAGGTTTAAGGTGCTAGAAGAAAGGTGCTACTCAGTCATATAATATTTTATAGGGAATTTAGTGCATGCCCCAGGAACACAGCTATTACCTAATACCACTTGAGATTTGATGTGTGCATTCCACATGCACATGCGTTCCTTGCAAGGAGTAACAGGAGTTGCAGTTTCTCAGAGGAGACTTTTAGGATATGCACAAATGTACCTGACTGACCTTTATATACTGCTGAGAGAAGTCATATAAAGAGGTGGAGGAAAAGCCCATCAAACCCCTGATCTCAATGGTACAGCTACATTGACAGAAGAGGGACCTGGCTTTCCTCATTTCTTGCCAATTACCGAGAGATCCAGCATGCCATTCTTGTGGACAAAGCTGTTGGTTCCATCAATGTGATCGGTATCCTCCAAGCAACTGTAATTGATGCAGGAGTCTGTCAGGCTCCGTGGGAGGTTGGCACATGCAAGTGGCTCATGGGGCATCTCAGGGATGGGCACCTGGCTGCAAAGCTTCCTCATGTGCTCACTGAAGAAATCGGCATACCCCACGTTGAATGAGGCAAGGGTCGTGTTGAAGGTCGCCACAGTGATGGTGGAGATCTGGGATCGCACTGCAGGGAGGAAAACAGCTACCTGTGAATTTCCATCTCTGTAGTGATGGCATGGAAGATTGGGGCTGAGCTTGTCTAAAGGGAGCAGCTCTTAAAGTGACTTGTAATGACAAAAGAAAACACAAGTTCCTAATTCCCATCACGCGTACAGGGATCAAAGGTAAATTCATTTCTTCTTTTAAGACAGCGTAAATTAGAACAACCCCAAGCTTGTTCTAAGAGTTCAGTTCTCTGGCAACTTAAGCTGATCTCAGTTAAATGGGCAGCCAAGTAGATCAAGCAACTCAGACATTCTAAATCTAATCCAAACGGATTTTGCTAGCTTTGCTCCCTGCATTAATCCAGTGCCTCATCTTAAAAGCAGCAGTGCCCCTGCAAGGCAAAAAGAAAGGACTCTGCAGCTGAAAGGCAGGGGTGAAGGTAGTGGAACGGCAGCACAAATTTGAAACAGCTTTCCAAGTCACATCAATCTGGAAAATTTCATCACACCAGCTGAAAAAACCAGCACCTGTGACAGTCTAAACCATCTCCAAAATGCAAAGCTGCCTGATAAGAAAGGTACTGCAGTGCTTAAGCTCACAGTGTTCAGAGGCAGGAACTTTGAATTGCTCAGGTTAGTGCTATAATGCAAATCTTTATCAAGGACACTTTATGTTTTTAAAACTCATGCTGATTTCCAGGCAACAGTGTTAGTAACCTCCCACACCTATTGCTTTTTAAGTAGATTTTTATATACTCTAGTGTAGAAAGACACTAGGTGCCCCATAGGGTTGTTTAGACCACCATCTGCCAGGCAGTACAGTAACTGGGCTAGAGAATAACAAAGAACCTCTTCCTAAGGCTATTAAATATACTCTAGTTAATAAACTAATTACATCTAATACTTTTAATAAGCAATGACTCTGCAATGGACTGGTTATATTATGCAAACAGCAACTTCCTAGAGTGGCAATCACATTTCCTGACAGCTTGTGCAACCCTGCTAGCACTGAACTGGCACTAATAATTAGGAGAAACATTCTAAGGCCAACAGCAGTACCGTGAACTAGGCTGCAATTTGGTCAATGATCAGGGCAGAAATCAGCTGCTTGTGTCGGAGAATTTCCTTCTGGCAAGTGTCACTTTTTAATGGCATTCACTGAAATTTGTATTGTGAAGATAAAAATAAAGATCGATTAGGATATTTTGTTCCTGAGCCATCAAATTTGATGATTATCCAAGGGCAGATTTTTTTTGTTTCACTGATTTTTTGCTTAGTTTGTTTTGAAATGGGTGACAAAAATCCGTATCCAAATCCTACACAGAAACACAGAATAATTCAGGTTGGAAATGACCTCTCAGATCATCAAGATTGACCATTTCCCTCTTCAAATCCAGTTTAAAGTTCTTTCAGTGAGCATTGATAACTCCTGTGCAAAGACTCTTTTCCCACCTTGGGTCAAGAGTAGCCTGTCTGTCACCAACAGGCCTGGTGTCATGTAAACCAACCCATAATCAAAACCCCCAAAGTTCTGCCAGTGTCATCAGGCTCAGAGACAGGTGTTGATCTGCTGGCTCTTCCTGTCTTCCCTCATCATTTCCTAAAACTGGAACACATTTTTGCTCCTCTTACCTTAACCAGTCATCCCCAAACCCTGAAGTCTCTCTTGATTACCCTGGGACTTCTTGTAATTTTCATTGCTACCTACCAGAAGAAAATCAATAATGGATAACAGAAAGCTTTCTCTTCGCATCTTTAACCTGGGCCCCGGGGAGGCAGTAGAATTCCCTAAGTAATGGGTCTGGTCTCCGTATTGGTCTTTCTGTTCCTTGAGAAGGAAATCTCCTATAACAGTGAGTCATCTGGTTTTCTTTACAGAAGCAGTTTTGACACAGGGCATGGGCCAACTCAACCTCAGCCATACCTCCATGGTGCATGAACCTGGTCCTCGTTTGTTCCCACTTCCTGAGCGTGGATGTAAATGAACAGAAATTCTCTATTACAGAGAAGTTCTGCCTGTGAGAAAGATTTTCAGGCAGTTATGCAGCAGCCTGCCTCTGTGTTAGGTGTAAACATTCTCACACACTGAACTGTTACAGCAGTAGTTCTTTCCATGGGAAACTTTAGTTATGAGAGAAGGAATTATAAACAATTAGATAAGCATGTGCACCTGCAGCCTTGTACGTGCTTTGTTCGTGATTGGTGTAAAGAATTATTTACACTATTTAGCCCGTAAGGTTACAGAGTTTGATTGTTAGCCAATCATGTATTGCTTGTCACAACATGCACTATAAAAGATCTTACTTCTCATAAACTAGAGGCTATAAGCCTGGTGGACACAAAGCAGCCTCTTCGTGTGTTCTGTTCATAAGAACAGCTACAGCAGAGCCCCACACCTATTGTGTGCACCTGGGAAGGCAGGGCAGTCACACACCAGACGTGCCCGCTGCACCAGGCAGGGACTTGTGCCATTGCCCCTATCTCCTGAGTCCCTGTGCTCAGCTCAGGCAGAGATAAGAGAAGGACTCCTCCCTGTCAGGAGTCCTGTCTATTGCCTCTGCCATCGCAGTCACACTGGTATTGCCATTTCTGCAGAGGTCTCCAAGACACAGGGGCCTCCAGGAGACTTGGAGTAAACTTCAAGCCAGACCTCCAACTGGAATGAGGAGAATTAAATAAAAAAATCTTGTGATGGCCAGCAAAATCCAGCAGCTGTGGACTGCAAAGGGGCGTTAAATACCACAAAATTCTCTGTGAAAGCATTAAAGACAGCAATACCAAGTTTCTGTTCACACTTTTGTGTTGTCGTAAGGCAAGAAAACCCCAAACCACGCTTTCTCCCTGCTGATGGCCACCAATTGTTTTAACAACTGCATCAGATAAACATGAACATTGTACGAAAGGTCTGAAACATTTCTCTTCATAGTACAAAAAACCCCTAAAGAGATACGGAAACGAAAAAAAAAGGAAAAACCAATTAGTCGCGTACTCATATACGGAAACAGTAAGACTTCCTTCCACTTTTTGGGGTTGATGTGTTAAATTTACCTTCTCTGACTGTGTTGTCTCCATGGCTGTTTGCGGGGTCCGGCAGCTCAGAGACCAGCGTGTGATGGGAGTGCGAGTGCCGGGCGCTCAGACCCTCCATCTCCGTCGCTGTGTCAGAACTCCCCCTCCTGGTGAACTTTCCTAGGACGGCGACAAGAAACGGGTGTTTTGTTTAGTTATCCCAGGGGGAGGCTGGCAACAGCAGCTGAGGTTAAAAATTGAAGGACTGGAGTCTGTAAAAACCAAGACCTTCCATCACGCTGTGAAGCAGAACCAGACATTCCGGTGGCATCTCTCATGCGGGTTCACTGGCACAGAGATGAAATGGTCCAAACTCTCTGCAAGGCTCTTCCCCCTCAGCACATACTGATTTAGCTAACACTGGCATTCTTAACCACCAGCACCTCCAAGGAAATAAGACTGGTCAGCACTGTATGACTCCACGCTTTGGGGCATCTTATAGGAATTCAGTTTCTTCTCTTGTCCCCAAAAATAAGTGCGTTAGGATGATGAGTGCTAAGGCAAAGGAAATTCTTCAAGAATAAAACAAAATACAAATCCAAAAAAACTGCTGGAAGAGGTGGATTTTCTCTGAAATTGTCGGGATGTGTTGCCCATTGGATATGAAATACATTATTTCACTGAGATATCAGAAAGCAAAAAACTGTAGGTTAAGCCACAAGAAGAATCTGAAACCCCTGACACCAAACTTTAACTAACTTCTCAAAGTAATGAAAGTATGAAAAGGAGGATGTGGTTATTCTTGTACAAATCTGTAGGTGTTTGTATATTAACCATTAACAAAAATCTGTAAGAATTTACTTGACCACTGTCAAGTCCAGTCCTGTGTTCCAGAGACTGGCATGTTTACAATGGACAGCTTACCAAAACGATGCAATCTAAGATTGTGAAAATGACAGTGCTCGCATGACAGCTCATTTTGCTGCCTACCATCTCTAAAAAAAGGCTGACAGGATGAAAATCTATGACATTGGGAGTAAATTTGTGAAATAGAAACAATGCCTAGCTATTAGAAACTTGAACTAGAAACAATGCCTAGAACTTAGTAACTCGAAGTAGTAAATTTTTAGGTTCAAACACTCTATCTCTGCAATATCAAGACAGTATAAGCCTCACTGAGAAAATATCCTATCTGTATTGTATCCAATACGCACTCCAGGAAAACTGTGAACAGAACTTTTTGGCATACTAATGACATCGTTAATGATACTAATGACACTGCTGCTAATAATTGTCATACTAATGATACCGATGCCTCTCCAAAGATTTCTCTTTTAAAGAAGGGAATGCAAACATTATTTGAATATTTGAAGCTGCATTTGTGTAATACTTGCTACCACACAGGCAAGTGTATTCCAGTGGGACAGAGACCACTACAGATTCCCACAGTAGCTATTACTCCAGTAGAGATGGTAGTTTTCAGAGAAAAAGTGAACTGAAGCGTAAGTCATTCAAGGCCTGCTGTGAGCAGTTACCCACAAATGTGTAACGCTGCAAACAGAACCAAGGACACAGGGTGTTGTGGTGGGTTTTATGGTTCATTGTTAGTCTGCTGTGTATTAGTTGGTTCATTCCTCTTTCCCCCAGTTACTTGGTTTCACCTGTGTCTATCATACCCTGCTCCTCCACCCCTTACCTGAAACTGAATGCACCCCTGAGGTGTCAGTCATTCCCTTCCCCTGCCTAGCACCTGGAAAATTCTCCTTTCCCTGTCTCCCCATTGGGAGGATTCAAATATGTTCCTCCCCTGTGGTTACCTTACTGGCTTAACAGTTGCCATTCCCTGAGATCCCACCCTGGTTATCTTCAGGTTGGTTCAGTGATTGTACCCTCCCCTGAGATCATCCCCTCCTCTAGAACCCCAGCGCAGGGGAAAGCTGGGTCTTTGAACCATTCCACGAGAATAAAGCTCTGTTGGAACCCTGAGCCAAAGAGCCTCCTCTGCCTCTGTGTCCTTGCCGATGCCTCTGGATTTCAATCTGGCTCAGCCTTTGCTGCTGTGGGCTGGTGAGCTGCTGCCTTTTTGGGGACCTCTCGGGGACGTCCACCTTCGGCGCAGCCTTGCTCCCGGGCAGCTTGAGCTGCACTAACAGGGTGACAAAAGGACTGGATGAAGAAATACCCCCTGTTGTTCTCTGAATGTTCATGACAGGAACGACACGGCACCTGGGGCAGACACAGCAACATCTCACCTAATATGGTGGTTTGCCATCCTCCTCTCTCAATGCCACGCCGGTCCTCTCCAATTCCAGAGAAGCTGCCAAAGGAGAAAGTGCTGCGAGTGGGAGAGACATCCAAGTGATCCTCATGGAGGAGGAAGGGCACCCCCATCCGTCGCTGCCGCTTCTTCCCAGTGTGGTGGAATGGAATTGACCCTTTGCGCTCACGCTCCCTGTCCTCTTTGCGGCTCTTAAACTGCGGGAAGAGGAGCAGATATAGGAGCAGTTAAGAAGCTTTGAGACATGGAAAACAACCACTTGAGGGAAAAGGGTAACACAGGTACATTTCCCAAGTATAACTTTCCACTCTGAGCATTTTATCTTGGCCATTTCCCATGGTAGAATCTAATTGCATGCTGGGATCCTGTGAGCATTTGAAGGATTTCAGTCTTGGATGGATGCCCTTGAATAACTTTATGACATTCTTTGACCTTGAGCATGGAATGGATGGTTGGAAACCCAGAGCTAAGACGAGGTAAAAAAATCAGAAGAACTCACTGAATTAGCTGGAACTACAGTGAGCACTGGCACTTGGAATTCAGCACTGTTTGAGTAGCCTCCTCTCATGCAGTCATCAGGACAATTACTTGAATAAAGACTTCAGTATTATGTTTGGGATGTGCATATAAAAACCAATGTAATAATATACAGAACCAATTCCAATGAAAAGGGATGATAATCTCACATATGGCATGAATATATATTCCAAGCAGACCTTGTGAATATATAGTCCAAGCAGACCTTCAACAGCTACTTTGGAAGACACTGAGGTGCTGAATCATAGGTAAAATTAAGTGCAGTTTTCTTTCACTCACCTTTTTGAAGATGTTCATCCCCAGGTCTGTGGAGAGATCTGGAACTGCTGGTCTACGCAAGTTGGTCAGTGAAACCTTGGAAAATGCCTCTGTGCTTAGCGATTTTTCTTCCTCATTACATTTTATTGTAAGATCCTGCAGCTCCCAAAAGAAGACAAGCACAAGGAGAAATAAAGGATAATCAGCTTTAAAAAAGCAGCTACTTCCTAGAGCTGTCATAGGAGCACTGTAGAGGAAAAAGACCTCCAATTCATTACACAAAAATGTTTACACATTTAAAGAAAAATAAACGAACAAATAAATTTTAGAAACTTCCAGAATTATTTACTTTGTCTAACCTTTCAGTCACCAAAGGAAAAAATACACCATACCATGGAAAGCCTCAGGCATTGCTGTCAGCCTGGTCTGGGGGCATGGAAGAACATGTTCCTCTCTAGTTTGATTCTGATCCCAGGTATGACTCTAAGTAACTGATGATGTCTTTGAGGTTTTGGTTTATACTGGTGAGCAATCACAATGGCTACTCTTTGCAAAGTGTTTCATTTAAGACCTATGTCCTTAAAAACATACACATTTAAATACGTATTTTGGAACTAAACTGCAGTAAGCAGCACTGTTCCTTCAAGAAACTTAACTTTCAGAAAATTTATTTACTCATCAAAGATATCTAAGACTTCTAAACCAGTAAACGTCTTTTGCTTGTAATAACCCAGCTCCACATACATCATTTTTCATATGAAACCTCCCCCCTTCCTATATCACAGAATGCCCCACAGCAGCAAAAACCATGAGGCTCTCTCACCCCAGTTTCCGTAGAGCTCACTCAACTCACCTCTGCATCAAACTACACACACTATACCTGCCTGCTGCAAAGAAGGAAATTGGCACAACCTCAGCTCCCAGCCATCTGCTCTCAATAAAGGTCTGATGCCATCTTCCATGAGATCTTTGTGCAGCTGACCTGACCGAATTCCCTCAGGGCAATTTTCTTCTGCCTAAATACCAGCTTGTTTCCAATGGAACGATCTTTTTCTTTGCTGCCCCACCAGAAATATTCTGTGAGTATGAGTGAGTCATGCTGAAACACCTTTTTGCTTCCAATGCAGAGATAGCCCTATGTCAGGGATAGATGAAGTGACCGCTGTGCCAGGTTTAGTTTCTGCCTAGGCAGACTGCAAACTGCAGAGCCAGCCAGCTTCTGCAGTACACAAGTGTACAGTTTTATGCACAAAAAGGTTCAGCAGAACCCAGTGATAGTCTTTGCAGCTGAAGTCTAACACCAGCCACAGTATTTGCAGTACCAAATATTGGGGATCAGACATTTTTCAGAGACTTTTCAGACTAATCAAAGACTATCTTTGAATCCTCCCTCTTAATTTTATCAGCAGAATGTAGGAGACACACAGCAGGAACGCTCCTCTTCACCTCTGCTTGTAGTACAGGTATGCTTATCTCCCACTTTGCATATATGACTAAAGATTCAGAGGAGGAGTCACATATAAAATCCGATACAGAGTAAATCAGGATTCAACCCTAGCCGCTCCCAACAGTGAGGCCAGCAAGTACTCCATACAGCTTTTTTTCTCAGCTTTTATAGCTCTCTGGCCTCTTCTGGCTATAAAACATTGTATGAATTTATTTTGGATTAAGCATCTTTGTCCATTGGTTAATAAATCAGTGTTCTAGTAGGTGGTTTATGATCATCAAAAGACAGAGTAAGGATTAGGGCCTACTGAGACACAAGCCATGCAAACACACAGACACAGTCCCTGCTTTGAAATCTGCTCAGGGTAGGTATCAAGCAAACAACACCAGAGAAGCAAATTACAGAATTACTTTACAGTGTGGTATATGATGTATTTTAATGAATCAATCCTGCCAAAGAGTGATTAAAAACATGGCTATTCTGTGCAGTAGACTACATGGCAATGATGGTAAGCATAAGATTGATAAGACAGAAAAATAGTTTGGGTTTGGGGGCTGCTCCCCTAGATTTTGTTGTTTCTATTGTCTTCCTCCTGCATGACTGTATGTATACCAGCTTATTAGTACTTCTCTCAGCTCTCAGGAGACTACAGCTGCATTGGTGCTATGATTAATTTAAGTTTTGTCTCTTTCCGCTGCAAAGTGGGAAAATGACAGACTTAAGCAGCTTGTGAACAAACGTCTGAAGGTTCCGTGTCCTACATCTGCCCTAGTAGTGAATTCACTGCATACAAGTGCAATATGGGTTTTCTTTATCACGTTGCTTGGTCTGAAACATGTTTACACCAAAGTCACTTTTTAGAGGCAGACAGCATTCATTTTATTTACACTTCATCCACCCATCCATCCATCCATCCATCCATCCCTCCATCCATCCCTCCATCCATCCATCCCTCCATCCCTCCATCCACCCATCCATCCATTCATCCGTCCATCCATCCATCCATCCATCCCTCCGTCCATCCCTCCGTCCATCCCTCCGTCCATCCATCCATCCATCCATCCATCCATCCACCCATCCCCCCTTTTCCCACGCAACAAGGAGTGCCAGAATGCTGCACTGAAGCTTTTCTTACTCTGCTATTCAGCTTACTAGGCAGTACATGGAGGATGCTCCCCATGTCCTCTCAGTCCTCACTGCTTTAGCCCAAGCTTATATCCAAGGCATGATTTTACACAGAGACCCAACAGGAAGTGTGAGAGTTTTGCTGAGGCTCAGCGAGGTGCAGGATCATCAGTTTGCTGATTATCCTGATAAACTGCAGAACAATAGAAGCAATGTTGATTTTAACACAAAAATCTACTGCTCCTTGATGTGATTTGCAGGCAGACGTGTTTTTCTTTACTCAGTTTTTACTTGCCACTTTATATCTGTCCTGCTGAAACACAGAGTGGCAGTGTTTTTGCTAAGTTAATTGATCAACCTTTAAATAGAAAATGATGACACTGCGTTAGGAATTTCAGATCTAGACCGAAAAAACAGGCTTTAAGCATAGCCCTGTGTCAGACGAGCTTGTGAAGGCTCAGCATACAAGCCCCTGCGTTAACAGAAAGGACAAATCCTAGCCTTTGAGAGGTGGCATTCTCCATTCTGAACTAGTGGAGAGCCTTGCCTGATGAGACTTAATATAAGAACAGCAGCAAAGTTCCTACAATTGGCTGGGATGAACAGGAGCCCAGCTGCTTCTGTGTGTTGCACGGGTTTCAGTTCTCAAAGTTGTAAAGAAGAGGGGCATGAGTTGAAAGTTTTGCTGCCTGGAAGTCCATTTCACTTCCTCCACCACAGCTGTTCTGCTTAACAAATTGGAACCCTGGAACAGGATTCTATTTTGATTAAGTATGGTAAAAATCCACTGGACTGACACAGAGGTTATCAAGAGCAAACAAACTCAGCCTTGGAGAGAAGCATGCCCTGGACAGAGTCCTCACATTAACAGCTACAATGTACCCAGTGGAACTGCCAAATGGATTTAACAGAAAAATATTACAGAAGAGCAATGGAGTCTTCTGCAAAGCAGTCTTCTGCAAGCGAAACAGCCTAGAAAAGCAAGACACAGCCAAGGATGTGAAAGGAAGTGTTTTACTACATAAAGAGAGAACCAGGGCAACACTAGTGCAACCAGTGCCTGTGGAAGACAAACTCACTCATACTGTCTCTGTAAACTGCTGACTGTCGCACTGGGAGCTAAACTCGCTAATATGCCAAACAACCAGGCTGTTACGAGCAAGAGCCAAGGGACAATACATGCATGGAAACAGTGAAACACATCAACAGCAATATATTTCAATATTCCCTCCAGGAGATTATATTAAGGAGGGTTTTCTGTACACACACAGCAATCCTACAGAATCTCCATGCACAGGTAGATTAAGATTGAATAGTGATTCTTACCACCTGGCCTTAATTGAGCTATGTCAAGCTTTTACAGGGATGAAATATGTTATAGAAATGACACTGAAGTATAATAAAATTTAAACAATACTGCTTCTGCTGAGCCCTTAAACCACAAGTAACCACCAGCTCTCATAATAATGGTAAGAATGTCTATAAGGTCCTGAGATCTAAAACTAACAGTAGTAATATTTATATCGTTCATGCTTGTCTTCTAGATTTTGAGCATCTGGGGTCTATTGGAGAAAAGAGATTTCACCTTCCTTCCAGTCAAAAACTGTCAGAGACCTGAAAGAAGCGATTTTAGGAAAAACACCAAGAATTCTGGGATTTCCAACTCAAAATAAAGACATTTGATAGCAAAATGAACAGGTCTTTACTCGAGTGAGTCATAAATTGGATGGCAAAAATAGAATCTCTGCTAAATTTTCTTAGGCAGTTCCACCAACTGAGTAAATCAGCATTTGCTGCTAAAAGCCCACATGACAGGAAAAGAGGGCACAACCTAAAAGTAGCACAAATCCACAAGGAGATTAACTGAAACTGCAACAACATTCCCCTTTTATCCCTGAAACAGGTGAGCAACACAAAAGAAAAAATATATTTAAGCTCAAACACAAAGATCTTTACTGCACCAAGGTCGGGAGTACAGGGTTCATGGTCCAGCAAACAGGGAGCAAGGCTTGACACCTATTAGGAAGTTTCTCTACTAAGATTTTTTTGGCAAATATAAAAGTTATGCAATAACAGCAAAAGAAGTAACAACATGGAGAGCTTTTGCTCACAGCCACTGTTTGCCAAACCTAATTCAATATTTTAACACAAGTGTTTTACATGTACTAGCACGTTAGTGCTGTGCTAAACGCAGCTCCTTTTCTCTCACTTGAGGGAATACACCAGAGAAGTTCAGTGCGTCCTGACCATTATACTGTAATGCAAAGGCATTGGTAACCTGCAGCGGCAGCGGTGCAGGCTGCTCGACGCCGCAACACTCCTGCACGCGTCTCCGCTCGGGGCGGAGGGGCTCACCACGCTCGCATGCGCAGCCGGTGGAAATAAGGCTACGCAGGCAGGAGGGGTCTTCGTATGGGGTCCCAGCGGTGTTTATTAGTGGCGGAGGTCGATGCCTACACAGCAGCAGACCTCAACGCCCATCCACGCACTGGAAGGGCGCAGGGACGAAGACAAGGAGAGGTGGGGGGTCCAGGTTTAAGTATGGGTGCAAAGGGGGGAGGAGTCGAGCGGCAGGGACCAATCAACGGGAAGGGTAGGTGGGAGGACAAGTACACACACCAATGGGGAAGCAGGCTGGGGAGAACAGACAGAGGGGCGAACCAATGGGGAAACACAGAACTGAGTACTCAGTAGAAACTAATCTTGTATGGTGAACTGGGGGGCGAGTCAGCCAATGGGCCAACTACCAATGGGGTTGAGGAATACAGAACATGGCCATACAAGGCAAACTGGGGGAGTGTAACTGGGGTAACTGACATCAGGTCCTTGGGCTTCCATGGGAGAAGGGGGTGCCCTCCCAGGGCAGCAACCATTCCTTCTGACAACTACATTAGTACATTCTCACATTAAAAACTAATGTTATCCCAGCTCACCCTAGATTAACTGTCAAAAACGGGATCGGAGTCCCAAGTGACTTCAAAGTAAAAGCTTTATTGAGGCCTATTTGGGGGTTCGAGCCGAGACCAACGCAAGTGCTGTCCCTGCTGGAGCTCGTTGGTGGCTGTCTCTCAGGAACCCGCCGGGTGTCGCTGCAGGCAGCCTCCAGTGCCGGCTCGCTCCTGGCGAGAGCGTCTCCTGAGCGCCTTCCTCCCGTTGTCCGCCATCTCCAGGCGATCTCCAGGCGTCCAGGGCAGCAGGACTACCCTGAGGGCTCAGAGGGGCCGCCTTTTATGCAGTTAGGGCCCTCCTCTGATTGGTTCCTTTAGGATCCGCCCTCTGATTGGTGGAATTTGGCATCAAGAGGGGTCCTGTCCCTATTGGTCCACTGACGCCTTCGGGTATTTGATTGGTCTGTCCTAATTACCCCATTTTAAGGGATGTAATCCAGAGTAGCTTCTGGAAGCAGTGTAAGTCTTTTTTTTTTTCTAGGCTCTCTTTAACAAACCACATATCACAACCACAACTGATTATAACAACCTTTAACAATTAACATTAATTAACTACAACAACTAATTGACTGTAACAACTGCATTAACAACTTTTAACAACTGAACGATAAGTAATTTCAGAACTTAGTTAACCCTTAACCCATTTATCACGTTAACTATCCCAAATCAACGCTCCAGCTCTCAGCAGTCACCAGCTCTGACCCTGTGCATCAGATTCCGCCTTCAAAATACTCATCTCAGGGTCTCTTTCAGAATCAATAAAAGTACCGGACCTCTGTGCAAGTGAACTACTACCAAAGCTGTGCCTATCGCTACTTCTTCAGCAATCGCTTCACAGCATCAGCACAACAGTAGTTACTTTCTTACTGATAGCAACTGCTCACCTGGGTTTTGTGGGTGTTCACCAGAGAGGGTGCAGCCGCCACCATGGAGCTGCTGCGAGGCCTTGGCAGAGGGGTAATCTCTGGCTCGGGTGGCTTCTCTGGTTTTTCCTGTAGCATGTGCCTCAGCCTCTGCAGGTAGTACATCAGAGACCACTGCGTGCCCTCCTCGGACCAGTGTGGCTGCAGCAGGCAGCGCAGCACAGCCACGTCGAAGTACGTAGCATAGCGAGACTTCTGGCATGGTGGAATCACCAAGGACACCCTGTTCCAAAAAGCAGGAGTAGAAATGTTAGCCATCAGATTCCTTAGGCCTTCTTAGATACTCGGCTCTCGGCATAAAGAACTGACTCTTTGGTACTAAGGCACCTAGCTGAAGAAAGCATTATTGAAGACACGTACCTGGGTATTTAGCTTTCAGCTCCCCAGAGGACTCCAGTACACGCTGTTAAGTGTTTTCTTGGATAGGGCTGCTTTCTTAAACTGTGATCTGAAGATAAGCCTCCAGTGCTAACTGAATAATTTGTTCAGCAGGAAACAGACAACCCTTGAACATCTGCTGTTCTGATACTAGTAATACATATTTAGGAATGGTTTACATTTGCACATATCAGGCCTTACTTAAGAAAAAGCCGGCAAGGCAGCTAAGTTAGTTAGCCCTTTAAGCTATTTAAATTGATTCCTATATAAGTAAAAGTTACAATTATGGGCATTCATTGCCGAGGTGTTCTAGAGAAAAGTACCCTTTTAAGCCCTCACTATAATTTTCATGCCCTATTAATTTCCCAATGGATTTTAGTATGGAATTTCCAAAGTATTGTAGAACTTAGTGCATACAAAAGCAAGGCATCTGTAGTGAGCTTCAAAAATGAGAATCTAGAAATTTCAGATTTCAAAGGCATCATAGGTTATTCACAGCCAATCTTTTTGCAATAAAATGCCCCCAACTTTTTATTCCTAATCTGTTACACCACTTTTCTCCCAGCAGAGTACAACTGGCCTGATCTACCTGCTGTAGAGTCACTAGCTGTCAGGAGAGAATCTGTCAGAAAAGAAGCAAGTGAAAGGGAGTCAGAGGAATAAGAATCACATGGTAAGAGAAGGTGTGAAATCCTGGGAGTGAGGCAGGAACGCTGGAAATCCTATTTTTTTTTTTTTTTTGTCTGTAGAATACACATTTTGAATGTTTCCACTCTGTATCAGAAACACACTTCTGTGACCTCCTGATTTCTGGGATTTGGGGATTCTATAAAAATTAAGAGTACTTTCACGCACTACATTCTCAGGCATTTGAGAATCATCACAAGAACATCAAGCTGGTGTTTTGTTTTTTGTTAAAAGCCACTTTTATTATCAACTCTGCAAAGCAGCATGAAAACAGCGTGGACAGGTCATCCCCCATCTCCAGCCAGGTACCACCACATTCTGAACAGATGGGTCCAAGGCCACAGTCCAGAAAAGCCTTAGGGAACAACAGCAAGACTGACCAGTGGGATCTCTGCGTGCTCAAGTGAAGTGCATGTGCTAAGTGCTGTGCTGGATCTCTGCCCTGTGCCTCCAAGGCAGGTATGGAACTGGCAAAGGATTAAAAAACATGCATTGAACACTGACACCAATTGGAATCACATGAACTCTGCTCCATCTTACAGGCTTGGAAACAGGGAGCAGGTGTCAAGGGTGGGCTTGGATCAACACATGGATCTAGAGCTCAAACTTGCAAGAGCTCGTTTGCTGCCAGCCCCCCAGGCCAGTGCTGGAGGTACTTGGTGACTGCAGACCAGCCTGTGTCAGCGTATGCCACACTATATGAAATACACAGATTCAAAGTTTCTCCCCTAGTGCTGTATTCCAGGTAAAAAGGCTGCAAGTTTGACGACTTCGAAAGGAGCTGTTACAAAAACCAGAAAAACTGAATTAGGAAAGAAAACAATGTGAAATGGGAATATGCTGTAACATTTTCCCCCTAAACCTGATGTGAAGGGTGGTTTTGTCAAAGTTTAGGTTGTGTCACATAGATTTAGCCTGCAAAACACAGGAGTACACTCAAAGTATCCCAGCAAAGGAAATAAAACCCATCCTCCCAGCAGCAGTTGTGAAAGGTGATGCATTGCTCCCTGGTCCCTGTAGGACCCTGAGCAGTGTCTGGGGCTAAACAGTCCTTCCTGCTCCTCTGTCTGTGCCACAGGCAAACCTGAGGCATGACGCAGGTTGGAGCAAGGCATGTTCTCCATATGGAATATTTGTAACTAAAGTCCCTCCTGCAAAGTCTGTTTCCCAGGCAGCCGGTTCAAGGGAGCAGCTGGATGAAGGGCTGTGGCTTTATTTGCTTCAGGGTTAAACTGCATCATCTCTATGTGGAGAATTACAACTGAGTGCAGGAGCGACACTTAGCAAAGATGAGAACAAGACATTTGTTTAAACAGTTTCTGAAGAACCAGAAATTAAACTGCGTTATTCATTTAGAGGAAAATCTATTGCTTGTATAATCAGCTCGTGGTTGCCTGTGACTGCAGGGAAAGTGCAAATGCAGCCTTCCTTCAACCCCTGGCCAAGGACAAAGGAATACTTTGGCTGTTGGTAAGCAGAGTAAACAACATTTGTTCCCCAGCTGTCTGTTGCTTGGCAACCAAAGCTCCCCGTACAGTTTTAACTCATCAATGAGTTCTGCAAATGAGGAGACATAATGATGCTCTCTTCAAAGCCTGTCTGAAGCTTCATCCCCATGGCAACCACCAGACCCCGCTTGACAAATTGATCACCTGATTCTGTCTTCTTAAAAGGCTGCTTATTTTTTTACAGCTGTGCACTCTCTGAGCAGTAGTGTTCACACACAGAAAGGCAGCTCTGTCCCCACCTTCAGTTTTACTGGCTCACATTAATACAAATTAAATACAGATCCAGAATTGACAACAGGCTTGATAAAAAATCCCAAGAGAAGCTTCCTGATGAGAGCTTTAACGAATAGCTTTTTCCCTTGCATCAGTGAAAGGATGCCTTGAGCTCCCATTTGAGAGGTCGCAGCTATTCCTAGATGATATCCAGAAAATCACCCCATCCTATACTTCTGTCACTGTAATGGAGTCACTTCTTAAAACTGCACTGTTTTGGATATGACATTTCTCAAAAGAGATAAGCAACAGGACCAAAGTTATCAGGAGAAGTGACACTCCTAAATCCACAGAGATGTAAAACTACAGCCCACCCTGTCCAAAATCTCCCGAAAATCCCCATCAGCTTGATTTACTTTATGGCACTACTGAATGCCTAGCACTACTGAAAATCTAGTTCTATCTTTATGTGCCCAAATCTAGATTAATTTATTGGTGTCAAGCTGGAAAACCACAGCCTGAGCACTGCAGGACAAGCTGGAAGCATGTTTGCATAGCTGTGCTTCTTTGTTAGCCTGTTCCTTTGGGTCAGTGGTCTAAAGCCAGCTATGCAGCAGGATGCAAAGGAGGCACAATGAAGGCAATGGAGAGAGGCTTGCAAAAATTCTTTGCTAGGGGGAAAGAAAATCCAGTCAGAAGGAAGACAGATAATATACCAGTTGCCTGAAGCTGAATCTAGCCTAGAAGGGGTGAATCTGCAAGTTATTTTTTGAGTCCTTAATTTTAAGAAACCAACATTCTAGAAAAGACCAAAGAAACTGTCCCAACAGGCCAGCTAGAGATTTCTCCAAAGAAATCAGCATCAAGTAACAAGTGCTGCCATCTTTTTCATCACCCAGAAATGAGATTTGTTGAATTAAGAATTTGATACAAACATCCAGCACCCTCAGCATGTACAGACAAGAGTGGATTCAAGATGGACTTGTGTGACCTCTACCACTGAATCACATGAGCCCAAGTTTCTCCTGAAGGTCTTTGTACCTGGGATGTGTGGTACTTCTCTCCTGGGAGGCTTGGGAGGATACACTTCCATCCAAGGAATTTCCAGGATGACATGCTGAAACAGAAGCCTTTGGAGGTACAGGATCTGGCTGTGTTGTCTCACAGACCACCTGCAGTCCCTTAGGATAGTTGTAAAAAAGAAAATATGTATATAAACATATTTACCTCTCCCATATTAGTTTTATAACTGCAATCTGGGCTTAGACATGACCGTTACTTACACCATAATACCATGGACAAACTGATCAAGCGTGGGGCTTCTCAATACAAGGCACTGTGCAGGCAAAGGGTATATTGTACATTACACAGGGCTCTCGCCCAGGAGAATGTTTCGGGATGGAAGGGACCTTAAAATGAAACTCCAACCCTCCTGCCATACACAAGATCAGGCTTCCATCTTATAAGACAGGATAAGGCCAAGGAGATCCAGCTAGATATACCCCATACCCTTTGGTTCCACTGCAAACAAGGTGGGGAGCCTTAGTTGTGAAGAGCTGTGAATAACTGTGATTTCTGGAGATGGAATACTTCAGGGTGGTAACTGCAAGTTCTCTTTCAATATTTATTCCCCCCTCCCTTAGCACCTTACTCAAGCTTGTCAAACCTTAGCACAGAATTTACCTCAGCAGGTCCACTGTCCAGATTAGAGGATTCACAAGTCACGCTCTGATTATTGGTGGGAGAACTTCTCTTGGCTGAGAAAAGAAGACAAAGCAGGACATTTCAGGAAATGCCTCCTACACGATAATGTACTTATTATAAAATATTACAATAAAAGGATAAACCAGCAAACAAAACCAGCATCTATCTGCTGCAAACTTCCTAGGCACTAGTCAGAGCCATAACATGAAAATAGGATGAGGTTAGTTTTTTCAATTCTTTCCATTGTGTTGTCAACAACACTGTCCACTGAAAATCTTTATTTCTTTAAAATTAAATTTGAATATAAATTTCATCCTAAATCCATTTGCCATCAATTGTGTTTTCCTGTGTAGACTAGTGCCTTTTATTCTGGATTTCTTCATCCTATTTGTACATATATTCAGGTCCTTTTCTAGGTTACATCACTCATAGTGTATTGGGATTTCCAATTTGCCAAATGCCTTCAGCACAGGAAATACATGGATGTCACACAGAAAGTTTGATTTGTAGTACTGTAGCAGACCAATGGCATCACACAGACTAGGATGACAAGTCTTGAAAACCTGCTGTTTTCAGTTGTGCAGATACAACTTTGAATCAGACTGACTGCAAAACAAATATTGCAAGGCTGGCTTCTTCATTAGATTTTTTTGATTTGTAGTTTGAAGGCAAATTTAAATAAATTTGACTTTATTTTTTCCCAGTTTGAGAAAATGCTAAGATAGCAGCATCTTCCTAGGCATGAAAGACCACATTCCAATTAGTATTTCTGTCCTGTTGAAAAAACTTTCAAAACATAATGGAGCATTTTCCTTCCAGACTTTACTTCTGAAACTATTTTTAGGAACTTTCTGTCCACACACAGACCTATAGAAAAAGATCCAATAGTCAAAGAAAACTTAGGACTAATTCCCTTTGTTAGTTCAAGGGCTGAAATACTGTATTTTAACTCTAGAAGTTGAAGCAGAGGGATGAAGAGCAAGATGTCAAAGACTGTTTAAAATCATTTGGAAGACCTGAATCTTTTTAATTCTGGGCTGTCTCAGTAGGTCTACAAAGTCTTCAGAACAATAAACGACATCCAAAATGACCTGTTATCAGAAAAATCTAATTTAGAGAGTTACATTTTCACTATGGTGAAAACTACAGGTCCATGCTTTTGAGAACAGGAAGCAATGCTACAGCAGCATACCCTGCTCACTTTCAATTCAACACCTTGCAGGAATTATAAAAAACTATTGTCTAAAACATAACAGTAAAAAAGGTTTTTTTAGGACTAGGCCAGACAAAAAGACTTGAAAGCCAAAGCCTTGGAAGCCTAAGCACCCAACTCCAGTCTCACTGCGTCTGAGGGACAAAGGAAGAGCAACCCCTTCCAGTATGCAAAAGTGAATTTACAACCTAGGCCTTCATTGGACTCCCTTGAAACTAAGTTTTCTAATTTCATAACATGCTGGAAATCAAATTTTAGACAGAAGAACCACCTGTGTGCTCTTCACTGTTGATTTTTGTGCCAGTTTGGCAAAGATTTCCTCGCTCATGTCAGGCTGCTGCGAGGTACTGTCTTCGCCCTCCTTAGCAACGAAGGAACTTAAGGCTAACAGAAATTACATGAGGCAGACAGAAATGGTAACTCTACTGAAAAGTTATTAATTTACTATTTGTGATGGTTCTCCCATCTCCTATTTAATTATTATGTAAATGTCAGCTGACTCTGAGGGAAAACAAACTTAAACTACTCTACAGTTTGACTAGTTCCTGCAGGATCAAAATATTCCTTCATATACGGTTCCTTCACATACAGAACGTAAGGGCAGCATCAGGCAAACAAAGGAAAAGGTTTCCCAGATCTCAGGAGCTACATTACCACAGCAAAGTCACAGACCTGTAACGATGTTCCTGATGGGTTTTACAAGAGCATTGAAGGCAGAAACTTCGGGCTGCCTGTGTTCCCACATCGGCTGCCAAATAACAAGGCCACTAGCCAATCGGAATGTCAGGTCAGACTCCTAAAAAGAAAAACAGAACGTTGTTTCCAGTCTGTGAAGACTGCCATTTCTCCAACGCACAGATCTTACAAGAAATAAGTGATACCATGTACAGTTGTCCTGTCAGTGTATGTTAACTCAAGGGCTACTGACAATACTCAGCAGGCTCAATACATGTCAACTATGGCTAGCAAATAATCATGGGGAAATTTCAGTCCAAAAATATACAAAGGTTTTTTTTAAATGAAATTTTCTGTTCTAGTTAATGAAACCTGTTTTTCCCAGGACATTAAGCTGTAATAGAAAAGGCCATTCCTGTCACAAAGTATCCCTTTTAATTATATATAACCACTTCATGTTTAGTATTCAAGCTCAACTTAAGGATTTACACTCTAAGACTTGAACTTCTTCCCCAAAAGAATAAGAATACTAAATATTAAAGCATTACTTAGAAACTGAGGAAACATGTAACAGATTAGTATAAAGTAGTGGTATACATTAGTGTTGTTATCATTAGCAATTTTAGTACCTGAATTCTGTCAATACATAGAGACACTGGTAATACTTACACTCGTGCTATGGCTGTTTTACATATTCAAGCAGCTGAAATCATATAAATTAGTACACAAGTAAATCCTAGCAGGATCAGGGTGCAGCCATGCACTTACTTGACCTAATGTCAGATCTACATGAGGAGACATAGATGTCAGTATAGCCCCAGCTATCCCCATAGGGCAGACAAACATGGTAACAGCAGTTTTGGTGGTATAATTATAGGTGCACAACACTCTCCTATTGACACAGCCCCAGATGCCTCAGCAGTTGGAACCGACGATGCAGACAGAGCTGAAAGAATGGCAGGGACCGACCGCTTGTAGCTCTCCAGCCCTTTTATTCCCTACCCTCTCTCTCATCATAATCAACTCACAAGCTTGGCTTAAACTAAACTTGGTTTTAATTACTGTTTTTACTAATAGCAACTTGCAAGGCTTTTAGACCTGGCAGCAGTAACGCTGCATTTTCACTTCGCACTGCTAGCTTGTGGTGACATGCCAACACTTCTACCTACAGCTATGCAGTTAAAGAATTACATGCATCCCCCAAAGACTGATTTAAAAACATTTTGCTCAAGACACAAATCCTCCCAGAAGTTAGGAATTCAATAGCTTAAGTCTGTCTGTGCAAACATGAGTCCTCTTCCTTGAGCCCATGCATTACTTTGGCTATCTGATCAGGCAATATCCTTCCCCCAAGACTTACAAGACACCGAGAGAAAAAAGCTCACGTAGCGAACTATTTACATGCCTCATCTAACTCCTTTCCTGCTGCTTCATTTTGATGACTGAAATGTGCATGTTTTAACTGGCTTTTCAGTGTTAATCACCACGGTATTCCAGAGATCTCAGAGATTTTCAAGGCAAACTTGAGATACTGTTATTGACCCCATCTTGTAAACACCACATCTGAAAGATTAATATAAAAAATTGGAACGCCAATCTCTAATACCCAAAGTCTACCTCCAGTTTCATTCCATATATTCAAACGGCAGCCTGCATTTTTGTATGCAACACTGGGAAGAATTCAGTATTTCTTCCTGTCCTGTCCCAGTAGCCTACAGAGAACTAGAAAACAAGTATGAAAAATTTGGGCTGAATAAATTAAACACTACTGTGCAGGAACTCAGCAGCAGAAGTAGAGAAAGAATCTAGCTCTCCACTCTTGCTTTTATCTGCCTTAATCAAAAGATTATCCCTTATCTCCTGTTCCTTCCTACCTTCTTCAACTGTTGCAACATAGAAGGCAGGATAAGAACAGATAACAGCCCCATCACTTCATGACTTTATAGTCCTTTTTTCAAGGACCTACTTTTTTCTGAGGCCTAGCTGGGAACATAAAGGCTAAATGGCAGCCTCCCAGAGGCAGGAGCCAGAGCATGCAGAAAATATCTTTTCATCACATCACTCTGCAAAGCTGATGCACTCAGCATAAAATTAACAGAGGAACTCCAGTAGACAGGGGGCCTGCAGCCAGCTTCACACTTCAGAACAAAGGAATGCTCCATTGCCTTTGCCACTGCCATGCTTGTAACACCATCTTGGTAATTAGCATCAAAATGATTAGTAATGACAACAACAAATCCCAGCAGCAGGCCCACGGTGGAACCTCTGAAAACCAAGCAAGGCTTTTCTGAGCTATAGCTGAGAATCACTGGAGCAAATTAAAGCTCATAATCCTTTCTGTAGTTTTCAGGATCCCAGGGACTTCGCAAGGACCACAGATCTTTGCCATCCCAAAGGCTAAAAATGGCTCACTTCGTATGTTTTTGTCTTTGTGCCTGCCTGATGCTGTGGTGATTGTTCATGTCACCGGAAGGATTTCTTCCCAATGGCAGCAGTATTCTGCCAGCTTGGTAAAACATTTCCAGTGGTACCACAGTGTGCACTGTAAGCTGAACTAAATAACAATCACAAAGGCAGAATCATTCCTTTCCCGCCCAGAGCTGTCTCCACACAGGAACCCCATCAGTGTATCACTTACTTTAATCCTGTGGACAAGGGGAGCAAAGAGAAACACAAACAGCTCTACTGTGGCCATGGAATTCTGGAAGAATTTCCTCCTGTTGTTCTCCTCCTCATCAGTCATGGCGCTGGGCCGGGGATGTCCTGGTGATCCTTGGTTTTCAGCCTGGTGGATAAAGGCACTACTGCTCCCTCCCCAGCTAGAGCCTCTGTCTCCTCCAAATCCATCATTGCTGCAGTCCTGAGGAGCCTCCAGCAGCATCCAGTGAAGAGTGTGAAGAAGCTTTGTTTCAGCCACTCCAAGCTTATCCTGGTGTCCTATATGGAAAAACGCATCACAGTATCTCACAGGGTTTCCACTAATGGTACTGTTGAGATTGTTTCAGAGTTGCACTGGAGGCTGGACATCCAACTCCCTGACAAGCATTTGAAAATTAAAATTCTACAATTTAAAGCACCAGCATTCTGTCTCATTTTATTTGAAACCTCCTAAATCAGAAGCCTCCATTTATTTCACAGCATTTGGAGTTCAGTCTCTGCAATGTCAGCTGCAGGGCATGGATAGCAGCATGGACAACGAGTGGTCCCAAAAGAAACCAACTCAACAGTGTTGTCTGTTAGACTTTTTTGAGTAAGACAAAATGCCAGTGAGCACTGCAAGGTGCTCAAGCTGTGTCTGGTTAATGTTCCCTACTGCCATGTCTCAGGAAGCAAATTCCTGCTGAAATCAGTACAAAAGTAAGCAAAGTAAGCTGGAGTTGGATCTGCCTCTCTGTTGTCTGATTGACTGTCTGCTGAGAGTCACATGCATTCGTCTAAATAAAAAGAAAAATAGGAATAAAAACCCCCCAAAACCGAAGATATTAAAAGTACCTGCTGCAATTGACCACTGCAGCATGCCTCGAAAGAAATACATATTCCTTCAAGGAATCCACATCTGCTGGGTGCTAAAATAAGCTCTATTACAGCTGGGAAATAACCAGTGAAATGTTATTGAACTACTCTGACTCTCTAGCTCATCAGACCACTAACTTCACTGGGAAAGATTTCACAGGTTACCCTTCTATAAATGAGAAAGACAATCATTAAGAAAGGCAATCCCCAGAAGAAACTAACTGAGATTCTAAGGATTTAGAATATGTTGGCACCCTGAGCAGCAATCTGTCATATTTTAACTGATAGCTTCAGGAATGGAGAACAACCTCACACGAGCACTAACCTAGCTTATTCCGGTTGGAGAGCAACGTTGCAGTGCAGTGCAGCACATGAGGGAGTGCAGCTTGGACAAGTTCCCAGCGAGAAATGCTCTGGATGGCTTCAGAGAGAGCTGGAGAAAGGCCATGCAGCTTGTTTTCTACTAAAACTCTTTCAAAAGACTGAAAGCAAGAACAAAGGAAAAAAAAGACATTGTGTCTATTTCTGCACGTCGCTTCCAGTACATGAACATCCTCTTTTAAAAACCTCTAATCTTTAATTGTGTAACTGATGCAAATTTTATAATATTTGTCCTGAAAAATACAGACTGCAACTAAAGCTCACCAGACATATGAACATACCTGACTAAGAAATGAAGGGACCATATGTATTTCCTGCAATATAAGAGAATTGAAGCATCTGTATATTAGTAAGTGCTGACAGCAAGCTGGACTTGGAGCAGTGCTGGGTAAAGCCAGTAATCCTGACTTACAGCTGTGCAGGGCATGCCAGTAACCATGTTAGAGGTCACAGGAGCTAGAAAAGCCTGTATTTGTGAAGCTGAGTGCTGGATATTCTTAAACACACATGCTCTTTCAGTTTAGAGTAACATAAAGGGCAAACCACTAAAGGTATATGGGCCTTAGGAAATGTTTTCACACTGTCACAAAAAATTATCAGTGCACAAAATTTTTTGTCAAGATGATGTAATGGCTTTGTGAATACTTACAGACAGCTGCAGCAAGTTTATTATTTCCACCTCAAGCAACACAAAATGAGGCTATCTGCCTCTGAAATCCCTGAGGAAGCTCCTTATTGTTAGCTGCTCCAAATGTTTCAATAAATTGTTGCTCTGATCAGGTACAAAGATCTTACAGGTCACAAGTGCAGTTATATTCCTTCACTGAAGTACCTAGAGCAAAGATAATGACAAGGCATGTCCTTGCCATAAAGCAGCTTCACCTCATGGCTACCTATTTGTTCACAAGCCGTTTCACCAATTTTATCAAGCTCTGGGCAAACAAGCAACTGTTGCCCAAAAGATGCTTCAAAGGCCCTCACTCCAGATTCATGAAGCCTATCCTGCAACACTAGTCGTATCAATTTTTTTCCTGTAGAACTGACGGGGTGGTAATAAGAATAGACTTAATTACAAAGAAGAAGGGCAAAAGAAGCGTGTTGGAACGTGCTCTCCTGAATGAGCAACCACTCCCAAGCACGGCACGCTAACCTGTGCTAACAGGCACTCTCCTGCCCGTCCCAGCAGCTGGGCACATCTCTTCTCTCAGTCTGTGGCCCTGTTTGCTGCTGTGGGCAGCCATCAGCTCCTCTACCGAGGCACTGGGTGTCCTGATGCAAGTATAGTGCTACACCTTTGCAGTTTCACAGCATCCAGTTCTGCTCTGGCCAGCACTGAGCCACAGAAACACACATCTCTCCATTATAGAGGACTAAGACCATGCCAAGAGACTGAACCCTGAGATACTGACAGTAACCGTCAGAGCTGCCAACAAGTATCAGTGTGCAGAAGGTCACACTGCCCACCTACTAGAAACCCCAGCTTGCAGTCAGAAAACTTAATACATTTTCCTTATGGACCAATGGCTGAAACTGGAGGGCATTTGCTGTAATACGTGTAAAAAACGCTGGCTTCCAGAGGTTTAGTCAAAAATAATGTGCCATGGATCATGTTATCAGCAATATGTTTTTCTTAGCACCAGGAATGGATAACCTGTCTACCAGGGAAGGGATGCTTCAAGTCACTCTTACAGTGATCTGCTGGGGGCCACAGTGTCTGAAAGGAAAACAGTCTCCTGCCATTCAATCCTACCAGTTCAGGAATGGGGGCAAAAAGAAGGGATAGCTGATGCCTGCACAGGACAGGGAGCAAAGTACCCATCATAAGGCCCGACTATTCTGTTCCAGTCATGATTCACTGTAGGACAGAGAGTGCCTTAGTAGAAAGATAACAGAGGTTTAGAATAAGTATCCCAGTCAAGGGATTATTACATAACAAAAGGGGGATCAAAGCAGCAAAGTATCCCCAGAAGCAGAACAAGAGGTGCATGGTTACAAATACCACAAAGTTTGAAAGAGCTAGTGAAAAACATGAGGTTTTACTTATTTTTATCAAAAGGGGACAGGGACCACTCCTTAGTCATTGTTCCAGCCACACTCTCCTATGTCCACTCATCCATCAGCTCCAGGGCTCACTGGATCCTTCATTCAACCAAGCCAAGCCTCCACACAAGCCAAAGGAAGGTCAGCATAGCTGTAAGTAGGTCCTACCCACGTTAGTGAGCTGGATTAGCTCACCGAAAGGCCTGCTAAGCACCAGCGCTGGCCGAGCCTTATTGAACTGAATGATCTCACCTCCAGTACAAAAGCCAAACCATAAGCTCACACTTTAGCAGAGCTGACAAAGCTATTCATTTTGCAGGGCAAGAGGAGAAAAAAAATCACTGGGACCACCAACACTATTCTGAAGTGCGACAGAAGACACCACTGCTGCTCCCTGGCTTTCTATTCAAGGTTTCATTCCTGGGTACTTCAATGGCATCAGGTAGAAAGCTCCCCAGCAATTGCCTTCTTCAAGCTCTGACCCATAGTCTGCGTGCTTCAGAGCCTCAAGGGGCAGCTAAGGAGTTTGCAACAGTATCTTTAGATTAGGCTGGTATTTATCACAACATTTTGGGCTGCTGAGCCCTCGTGAAGATTTCCCTATGTGGTTAGCCACAGATTCTTCTGTTCTTTCCTGGCCTGAGCAGAAAGCTGAATATTTCTGTACTACAATGAAAGATTAGCTTCTGGAATAGCTTATGTGATCACAAGCATCTGAGACAGAAGGACTGTATGTCTCCAGAAAAATACAAAAGCTGCTGTACTGAAACCACTGGAAGTCCATGTCCCAGGTACTGCCTGGGACAAAACTGCTACAGTGGATGTACTGTCAGCACACCAACTAACTGGCACTAAGCCCCACACTGATAACTGTCACAATAAAACCAACAGGAACATACAAGTGTTCATGTGGAATTCACCTGGAGTTCTCCATAAAGGTGCAGCTTCTGTCTATACCAGCCACCCAAGATGCAAGGTCCTGTGCTGCTCCTGGAGAGCCTTATTTTCGGTGTGCTATGGCTCTACTCTTTCAGGACCTGCTCTAGGGAATATATAGACACTGGGACAGAAGACCTAATTTTCACCCCTCATGAGCCTATCAACTGCTGCTGCAGCTGAGAGAGCCCCATGCTTAAATAAGAAGCCCGAATGAGAAATTCTGAATAAGCTCCCTGTAAGTGAGTCAGAAGACAGATACTGTCCTGCTATGGGTAGAGCAACAGTCCCAGGGCTCGGGGCTGCAGCTTGGCTAAGAAAACCTACTTATAGCACACTTGTTCATGCCTGCAACACCCCACACACAGCAAAGGCAGAAAAAGAACATCTGCTAAGGGGACAGTGAGGGAAGCTAGTGCCTTGGCTGGAGAAGCAATCCCTTTCATCAGCGCTGTGTGTGTTCAGCTCCCTCAGGACCACTTACACAACCATTTTTCCCTTTTGCCTAGTGGTGACAGCTGTTTTCACAGGGAGTGGTGGCCAGCCTTGTCTGGCTGCCTTCCCACTGCTGCTGCTCTCCGTTTACCTGCATCTCCACCAAGGACCAAAGGCGCTGCCAAATACCTTGTGACTGGGATCAGCCTGTGTGCCACTGTCTGGTCTGTCCTGTCCTTCTTGTCTAGGCATCTTCAGGCTATCTGTTCCCATTCCAGCAGCATTCTGACTGGACTTTTGTCATGGTTTCCTAAACAGCTTTGCTGGAGTTGCATGAACTTCCCCAGCTCTAAGCCCAGGGAAGCTGTACTTGCAGTGAACTGCACAAGGCAGGAAGAGGTCAGCCAGGGGTTGATGGAGGGTGCCCAGAGGTTCCCAGAGTTTGCCAAGAGTTCCCAGAGGTTACCTTGGGAAGCTCAGCAGCTCCTGTTACATCCTCTCAGGAGTGCCAGGGAGTATCCCTACAGAACTGGCCAGTGCTTAGCCCAGTGCAGGTACAGAAGGACCACGGCAGAAGCACGGGTTAGTGCTTCTTGAACTGGACCTGTGTCCGTGGAGGGGACCTCAGTGCCCTGTCCTTCCAAAGCTCCGTCTGCACCATGGAGGAAGGCTGAGACGACTGCTGAAGTCACTTCAGACAGACTGGAAAGAGCCTGAAGTGCAGGCAGAAAGTACTGTCAGTCTGGGGCAGGTCCACTGAGCAAGGAAGAGTTCCTAGAAAGATCTAGAAACCTAGGAGTTCACAGCACAAGGGATGGTAAGACTCCATTGTTTACTAAACATAGCAATAGTATAAACATTCACAAGTAATGAAACATGGATGCCAAACACTTTACTTACAGAAATTCAGTTTTCTGCAACCATGTCCATTGCCTGGATAAAATAAAAAGGGGCCTCTTTCTGAACTTTGTTCCATAGCTATATTTTAATTATTCATAATAACAAAACATGTAATTACATCTTCAAAAACAAGGAAAAAAACCAAAACAAAGCCAAAAACAAAACAAACCAAACAAAAAACCCACCAAAAAAACCAACCAACCAAACAAAAAAACAAAAAAAAAACCCCACACAACAGAAAAGAGGGAAACCTTGAGTTTGCAGGATCCTCCAGAAAACATCTGAATTCTTCCGTGGCCAATATGCAAACCAGAGTAGAAGAATTTAAGCATATCTTTGAGCTCCTTACCATCACTCCAAAAATGCATTAGCTTTGTTCAGCACTCACATGCATTCCTGTGAGGTCATTTACAGCTTTGACCCATGCACATTAGGAATGGCCTTGTGTCGGGGCAGAACAGCTTCAGAATGGGGAGGAGGGAGAACATTACCTGAACCATCACACTTCAACTGCTCTATTAATAATAGCCTTTAAGCTGACGATAAACACCCTCCCCCCACACATTGTCTTATCTGAACAAACATCTGAATATGTTTGTGCCTCAGTATGGAATTAAAGAGAACAATGCAATGAAAGGGCCATTTTTTTTCCTCAAGTATTACAGTATAAAGCAAAGCTCAAAGAAGCAATGCAATATGCTCTTGCAGACCAGGTGCTGTACTCACTGAATCTCAGACTCCAACATCTGCCTTGTCAATGCAAAATATGCAGCAAATTCTACTGCAGCAAGTTTAGAGCCAAGAATAATAATAGAATACTGCACAGTGTTGTGTCATATGCATTGCCAGACAGTTAACAGCCTATAGACATGCCTAAAACAATTCTGGCTAGAGAATTATAAAAGGATAGATCATGTAACAGGTGCACAGTATTTTTAGTCACACGAGTCAACACCAGGGTGTTAGATAGTCAGCAGGAGGTTTCAGAACACAAGTCAAGTACCTGTCAGGTTCCAGAAACCCTGTCTCACCCATGCACTCAGCACTCTGCTGCCCCACTGGATAGTACAGAACATGTTGGTGTGGGCAGACATTCCTGTGCACTAGTAGGTAGAGGAAACAGATGAAGTAGAAGGCAGCAAATGTGTCAGTTCAGGCTGTAGCCCACAAATTTCTCAAAACTGAGTTCCACCTTTGAAAATTTTCTACCATAATTTAATGATTATGTTAAGAACTGGAGAAGAATCAAGTTCTTCATCCAAGAGGTGGAAATTGATTTGATCTTTATGAAATGCCTTTTTTCAGAGCTCCCTTTCTCTTGGCCAAAGCACGTGATTTATGCTGTCTCACAGTTTAGGGGTTTTTTGGGTGCAGTTTGTTTTTTACACTTAGTAAATTCCAGTGTGTGCTCACAGAAGAAAGGTGCATTGGAATTAGCCTGGGGGACCTGATGCCAGCAGCACAGCAGGAAGCAAAGGAAATCACAGACAGACAGGTACATTGTAGAGAAGGCACAGAGAAGGAAGCTCTGTCCCTCTACCCAACACTAACAGCTATGAGCCCACAGGTGAAGCCACAGCCTCAGATTAGAGGGGTTCCAAGGCATGGCTCCTGCTCACTGTCGAGGCTCCTGGTGAAGGACTTACTCACCAGCTCCATTTCAAAAAGCTCCATTTCAAAGCTTACTCAAAAGCTCCATTTTCCAGCCTCTCAGCAACCAGGAACTGTCAGTGGGCATTAACCAGTGATGATGCTTTTTGTTGCATGTGCTAGAATTCAACATTTTACTCACCAACACACTAAGCCAGCACTCCTCTATCTCTGTTTGGTATCTAGCAAAAGCCCTGAAAAATTTATGGATTTCTTAGAAGAAAATGACTCAGCAACACATAAAGCTTCTCCAGCCTAATGTCTTATGAGAAGGAAGTCAGAAAATTGCTGCAGAGTGACCTAAGAACTTTAAACTATTAAGATACATGTCTAGACCAAAATTTTCCACTCTATCAAGTTCGGCTGCAACTGACTAATGTACTTTAAGTAATCCAAAGACCAGCAACCATTCAAAGAATTCTGAAATTCTCTAGATACCCATCTTATTTGAACTTGCTTCATGTCTTCCCTTTTTCCCTCCTTTTCGGCGGTAACTTGAGGCTTTATTTGAAGTACATTTAGAAATAAGAGTTATTTATATCTGCATAATAGCCTCTCCTTAATCATTCTGATAAGATATGCTCTCTCTAATTTCCAGTAGAAGTGTTCCCCACCTTGCACAATGGTACAAGTACTGTTCAAAGCCTGTTAGCAGTGTTTAGATTTTCTGTATTATAAGCTTGAAAAACCTTCAGCAATCGCAAACTGAAATGACATTAATCTCATGCAAAAGCACATGCACACAGGATGAACTGCAAGGTTAGACACAGACTGTCACAGCTCAGTTTGTCTATGTCATTATTTATTTAATTACTATGGCATTACTAATGAATTACTCATTACTAATATCCAAATAAATTTTTTTTGTGTGTGTCTAAAGATGGACACAATATGCAAGTTCTCTAGATGGGAAAAATTTCAAATTCTTCATGTGATAAAAGTACAAAATGAAGCTTAATGGACTAAATCAATTTCTGGTGTAAACTGAAAAGCTTACTGATCAGCCACTCTGGTCAGATTGATTTGCATGAAAAGTTAGTTACTAACAAGAGTTGAAAAAGAGACACATGTACATACCACACAGGAAGCTTCATATTGTTTCCCCAGTTTAGGTCTTAAAAATGCACTGAAAGAAAGAAGAAGCATTGGAGACCCAGTATATCAAAGTGCAATTTTCTTAGTAATTTTTAGGATTTTTCTCATGTCAGAAGGTTGTCAAAAGGCTGAGAAACTTAATGTAAAGGAAGACATAAGCCAAAACTATGTTCAGATACCTGTTGATGGCATCTGATAAATGCTGTTATCTTTTCCAGAAGAAAAAGTGCCCACCCCAATATGCCAAGAGGTGTTTATTCAGTCCACAAGTTCCCAGGGATAAAATCTTCCATCAGACAATTTTCAGCCATTTTACATCAGTGAAAGATTTTCGACATATTCTGTTTAAAATTAGTTAAATATTACTGAATTTTGCCTTGCCTCTATTTTAAGCCAGAGATCAACTTGCCAGCTCTGTATTAAATATTTTTCTGCACAGCTGCTGGTGTGGAAGGCTTATGGTGAAGTGCAGGCCTGTATGCTGTAAGTAGAGAACACCCACCCTCTGCTATCATTCTCCTCCAGAATGAGATCAGAGTAAATATCAAAAAAGTAATCAGGTCACCTTATTGCAGGGGGCGGGTGGGGGTATTTTATTTTGAAGGACACTGACTATGGCATAAGGGGATTTTGTGACTGAGGCCTTAAATTAGAGCCACAACCTTCACATCTTCCCCAGTCCTTCTTCCAACCTCCCCCACTGCCCCCACAATGTTTTCAGCTTAGACTCCTGCTAGGACAGGAGGCTGACGGGATTCACGAGGAACGTGAAGCACCAGCCATACACTCAGTTAGTCCCTCACACATCTCCAATCCCTCACTCTGCAGTCCTGTGAAATACGGTGCGATTGGGACGTATCTGCTTGCATGCTGACCTCCCAAAGCATAGAGTACACCTCCAGGATGGCTGCGAATAGGACAGAGGCAAAGCTGCAGCTCTGCGCTGACAGACGCTGCTCCTGGTGCAGGAGCTCCGTGAGTTCTCTTAACAGATGGGGGGTGGGCAGCACGGGACGCGGAAGAAGGGAAAGGTGCATAGAGACAGACATGGATGGTTTAAAGGCAAATCAGGAAGCTGCCTGGAACTGCCACTAGGTTAAGCTGCCTTGAGACCTCCTCCCATACGCACAAACTGCGCTATACTGAGTGCAAAAAGCAGGTGTTTTTTTCACGCCTTCCCGCCGCAGCTGCAGTAATAACTGCATTCCCCCTGCCGCTGGGGAGCAGCTGGCCCGCACGCCCGCACACTTCCACTGCCCTGTTGCAGCTGCACCCCGAGCGCCCGGCTCTTACCTCGTTTGCCTCCATAGGAAGGTCTGGATGGGCAGAGGGATGCCACGGCCACTCTCCTGCTCCTGGCCCTCCGAGCTTTTCCGTTTTACCATGACGCTGACTGACAGCTGCTGCGGTCTCAGCAGACACGCCAGCCGGGCTCTCCCATGGCTGCCTCGGGCTCTCTGCAACTCTTTACCCCCTCCCCTCCATTCCCTGCAGCCCACCCCCTACCTCAACGCCGCTGGTGCAAAATGGCTGCAGAAGGCAGGGAGGAAATTAGGGGGAGCGAAGATGTCCGCGTCCTTCAGCTTCCTCCCTGCCTCCAGCACCTCCCTCTGTGGACAGCTCCGCGTGCCCGGCGCGGGCGGGAAGGCGGC